>JARACY010003706.1:0-31277 GCA_029255725.1 Scrobipalpa atriplicella | reverse complement strand
AAAGTTTTTGAGTTTCATGTTCTAAACAAGGCATTGAAATGTTTTGGTGGATGAAAAATCTTGGCATATAAGATTTTTTATAATATATTCAACCAATCTAAAAGTTTATTTTTTCAGGTATTCGGCATGCCCTGGGCGGTAGTTGGTCGTTCAGCAATTTTGTACACGGACAGTTTTCTGTACCTGAGCGGATTCCTGAACGCAAACAACCTTCTGCAGGAGCTAGAGAGGAAAGGCACCATCGATATCAAGAACAGACTCATTTCGAGGTGGTTTAGGTAAGTGTCTATGAATAAAATATGAGAAACAAAAAATAAAAAATTCAACGACAGACAGGATTTGAACCTGCATCCTTGGAATACCGTCCTAACGCTCTAACTGAGCTACCGCGGTTTCCTGAACGCGGACGACATTCTTCAGGAGTTGGAGAGGAAAGGCACCATCGATATTAAGAACAGACTCAATTCGAGGTGGTTTCGGTGAGTTTTAATTAATACAGGGTGTAAGAGAAAGCTTCCCACAAACTAATATGGTTTCCCTTAGAAGATGTCAACATTCGCCACGCCACTCTACTCGTGATCATGGAGTGTGTAACCACTCTGAAATATCGAGGTAACAATAAATATAATCGCGGTAATAATCCCGTTCAAAATAACAATCTAACTGCTCTAATTGCTCAGTCAAAGAAACTGAACTTTCAGAAGGAAATCTTTCAGGAAAAATAAAAACAATCATTCGTATAGGGAAAGGTTCCTAAATAACAGCTAGAAGTAAAAAAACATTAACATTTTATGTTTTTTTTATGGCTTCCACTTTAGCATGGAAGTTAAACAGAGAATTATAACACGTCACGTTAATCAGAAAATTAAAACAAAGGAAATTCCGCACCTGCCCCAAGTTTGTCTGATTTTATCAGAAATATTATGGTAATTATACCCATCAAAAGCAGACAAAGTAACCGATGATAAACAAGTATTTATTAACCAATACAAACAACTATTAATTAAAATTATTAAAAGTACCTACTTTACATAAATTTCATACTCTCATTCATTCGGTTTGTTTACAAAATTTTATTTATTTAAACCATTTTCATTTCAGGGTTATTTATTGATATGTGTAACCACAAATTGTTTAACATTCGCGTCATGAAACGAATCTCTTGTTCCTAGTGGCATTTTAGGGACATATTTTGATAACATGTGTTTTTAGGGTAATTTATTAAAAAATTTCAATGTTGTACGCTGTATCTCGTCATTTAGGGGTGAAAAATCGGTCCAGTAATTTTTGTATTTATTCGTTACAAACATACACACAAAAATACAAATCTTTCCTCTTTATAATATTAGAACCTAATCCTCCCTTTCCTTGAGGGTCTTGAGGCGGAAGATCGGGTAAAATCCGGTTGATAAGACCGAAAAGTAGGAATAACGTAAGAAAGTATACCTAGTGTTAATAATAATGTAGCTGGTGTTAAATTCCAGTTAACAGTTTGGATATTTGATATTTACTAATGCCATCTTGCACAGTAATAATACCAGTTATTACCAGTTTGGAATTTAAATGTCAATTTAAAAGCAGTTTTTTTTGCCTAGTCATTACTTATCATTATTTCCTTATGTTATTCATAATGAATAACAATTTTGACACGTGCCCAACTGCCCATCCTACTTACGATACCACATCGGTATTTATAAATGTAAAAGATATATCAGCAAAATATGTCAAATATCTTTATTAAAAGAAAATTAAATGAAAGACAAAAAGAAAGGAAAATAAAGAAAATTTGGAAACATATTTGAGTTTTTTTGTAACACCAAATATTTATTTATACAACGTGTAACCGAAAGGGTATATGCATCGAGAAATGTGTGAATCTACCCATGAAACTGAACAACTTTCCCTAAGGAACATAGGTCGAAAAACGAAAAAGAAAAATTGACCTTCCATACAAAATGCATCAGCTGACTGCACATTTAGTATGGGAAGTCTAATTTTTTTTTTGTATTTCGACCTATGTTCCTTAGGGAAAGTTGTTCAGTTTCATGGGTGGATTCACACATTTCACGATGCATATACCCTTTCTGTTACATGTTGTATATTTTTGTACCACAAAGATCAGCCTCACAAATAACTTTTTCATCCCATCTATTCGAAAACGACGACTTTAATCGCATATAAGTGCGCCTAAAGTTGATGCTTCTAAGCGACATAGGTACTATTACTCTACTCTTTGCTAGAGACTGTCCCAGCAGGGTAAAAATGAGATTTTAATCCTCTTTATGGAAATAAGTGCGATTAAAAGAACTTTTAATCGCACTTTTTGAATTTGGAACCTCTTTTTCTTTTTTCTTGATTTGGCATGACTGACGCGGAGTGAAAACAAAATAGTTAGATGTCGAATTCAAATCCCGCCGGGTAATAAATGTTACAAAGACAAAAAGTTAATGGGAAACATAGTCCTAGTGTCAAAATGTACAAATGTCTTAATGTACATGAACGTGCAAATGACAGAAAATAATTGTGATATAATGCGTAGAGGTCTAATTGTTTAATTGTCAAAATGTACAAAAGACAAAACATGACTGTGCTATAATGCAACTGCCAGAATTCGAACCCGCAAACCTGGGCTTCGAAGGTAGGATCACTAACGACTGAGCCTACATACACCTATCCTATCTGCTACTGTCAAACTTGAAATCGCAATATCTCGACAACTAACGATCCTAGAGTACTGGTGTGGGACAAAATGATAGGTCTCGACAAGATCTACATTTCAGATGACAGCTGTCAAACTTGAAATGCTTATATCTCGGAAACTATCGATCCTAGAGTACTGGTGTGTAGGACAAATGATGGGTCTTGACGAGATCTACATTTCAGATGACAGCTGTCAAAAATGAAATGGTTATATCTCGGAAATTATCGATCCTAGAGTACTGGTGTATAGGGACAAATGAAAGGTCTCGATAAGATCTAAATTTCAGATGACAGCTGTCAAACTTGAAATGGTTATATCTCGGAAACTATTGATCCTAGAGTACTGGTGTGTAGGGACAAATGATGGGTATTGACGAGATCTACATTTCAGATGACAGCTGTCAAAAATGAAACGGTTATCCGAAATATAGATCTCATCGAGTCCTATAATTTGTCCCTACACACCAGTACTCTACGATTGATAGTTTTCGAGATGTTGCCATTTCAAGTTTGACAGCTGACATCTGAAATGTAGATCTCGTCGAGACCTATAATTTGTCCCTACACACCAGTACTCTAGGATTGATAGTTTTCGAGATGTTGCCATTTCAAGTTTGACAGCTGACATCTGAAATGTAGATCTCGTCGAGACCTATCATTTGTCCATACACACCAGTACTCTAGGATTGATAGTTTTCAAGATATTGCCATTTCAAATTTGACAGCTGTCATCCGAAATAAAGATCTTGTCTAGATCAGACAGTATTAGCCGGAAAGAAGTCATGGTCCAATTTAACACCTAGCCCATCTACGTCCGTGGTGTAAAAAGGCTCTTATTGTGCATTACAGCGTTAATGTATTCTGGTGGTATTTGGTCATAATGACATTTTGGCACTTAGGCAATTTGAACAATTGAACATTACAGCTTTAATGTATTCTATCATAGCAGCATTTAGGCAAATGACATTTTGGCACTAGGCAGTTTGTACATTTTGACACTAGGACTATGTTTCCCATTAACTTTTTGTCTTTGTAACATTTATTACCCGGCGGGATTCAAATAATGGTACACTGGCTGGTTAGACTGAGCGACGGCTGATAAAAAAAAAATTGAAAATGCACGAACTACACGGCACGAGTGGGCAGCAGGGTTTTATAGGGAGCCCGTGTTTTCGACTCTTTTTACGAATTATTAAATATTCAAAATGAGGTCTTCTAGCAGTGAAATTACCTATAACATTCTTATTCTATTATATTTAAATTTACAAGTGTTAGTTAGGCGCCTTTTTTTCTCATAGAGGGGGATGAAAAGTAGAGTGTATCACTCGGGAGCAAAAATATTTTTGGCTCGGGCGACGTACTTTGAATCCCTCGCTACGTTCAGGATTCTACTTTAGAATCCCTCGCTACGCTCGGGATTCTACTCTAGAATCCCTCACTTCGCTCTGGATTCAAAAAAACGCCCTCGCCTTAAAAATATTATTTTACTCCCACGTAATAAAATCTACTATTACACACCTCTGCATTATTATATCAACATAATGTATCAAGGAACTTGCGTTTAAAGCAAGAAAATAATCCCAAGGGATTTAAAGTTGTATGGAAATCCTTAATAGCCCAAGGGTTATTATGTGATTTGAATTTGGAATGTCATGTGAACTACTAAGAAAACAATTTTCAGAAAAAAAAAATATGGCTGTGTGTGTATTAAAACTGTTGCCACACTCGCCTTCTGCGCCTCCCGGCGAGTGTAAAAAGGCTGTATGACTAGTTATCTGTATGTGCTCTTTGCTTTGTATAAAAAAAAGAAACTAAAAAAAAGAAAACGCGGTTTGATTTTGCAAAAGTTTTTCTCTCATTGATTATTACTTCCATTTCGTAAATTGTCGAGTGAAATTAATATTTTGACTCCAGAAGACATTGTGACTAGTATTTTATCGTATTTTGTTATTTATGTTGAATATGTTAAATACGATCAATTCGTTTTTTGGAAAAATACGTAGGTAGTGGATTGTGAACGTGAAGTGTAGTTCAGTGAGTGTGAATTGACTTTCGGATCTGTTGCTTCTGGTATGTTTTCAATATTTATTTATGTATCAATATTACATGATTAGGTATATTTCTGAGCTTTATTATCTTACAGACGCCTGCCACCGTCTAAGTAATCTGTGCAGTAGGTGTGTAAAATATAGTATGCTCCTCGGGAATAAATGTGTCTTCGCCTTGGGCAGACTTGAATCCCTCGCTACATTCAGGATTCTTGTCATAATTCCCTCGCTTCGCTCAGGAATTAAAGATTTAATTCCCTTGCTGCGCTCGGGAATTAATCCTAGAATCCTTCATTCCGCTCAGGATTCAATATGCTGCCCGTGACGTTAGACACTGCTTTATTCCCTCGTTGCCTAATATACTATATCCAATTCCAGACTATTTCCTCTGTTCCTGAGCCTGATGCTGTTCTGCACGTACATCCTGCCGGACGTGAACAACGGCCCCCAGTGGAACCTGGTGGTGGAGGAGCACAGCAGGGTCTGCGAGAAGAACATGTGGAAGAGCTTCCTCTTTATACACAACTACTTTGGATTTGAGAATATGGTGAGCATCTGTTTTCTGATACTAAGGCTCGTATTTATAAAGCACTCTCAAGATTGAGAGCAATCTTAAGTATGGATTTGACAGGTCGTTTTGTACTGAAATGACATTTCCAATACGAACTCAAACTCGCTGTCACTCTTGAGAGCTGATTACAAATACGGGCCTAAATTCTGAATTGCATGTCCTTTTCCAAATGGATAGAGACGTCCGTCCAGTGATCAGATCGGATTGGTGAGTGTTGTACTTTTTTACTAAACGTCCATTCGTTAGTTGGGGTCTTGAGACCGATGCTGATAATTCCCTTCATTTGACCCTTAGTAAATTTTTAGTTGACCAATCGGTACTGAGCCCACGTGGTCGCCCTATTCCAGTGTAGGCTCCCTCGGTGGACACGTATATGAGCTGATGAAATTTCTACGACAACTCTAAGAAGAAATGAAATTATTATAATCCAACATCATACCGAAGTCCTAATTTCGCTTTCAAGTACTTCCCCTAACAATATTACCAATTCCATTTCGCAGAATTCCCGTTAATAATTGCCCAATTTCCGAAATACCAGTTCCTTATATCCACATCAATTAATAACAACAGACAATCTGTGCGTCATAATATGACGAATATGTCTAATTAAATCACTTGGAGAGTGAAACAATAATGGGTAATATGGTACAATATGTGCCAGTTCTCATGGCTGAGTGGATGTTATATAACTAAAAGGTTACCGAGTCACCGACATTCGTATTGCCACTGGAGACTTGGTTTTTTATAGGAGTTTGTTTTTTATGATAGAGGGTTCAGTTGCTTAGGATAGAGTAATTGCAGAAATTCAGATATTTGGTTACTTTTGTGTTCGAATTTTTAGTTATCTTCAAATAACTCTTTTAACTAGTAACTTTATGCAAATTAAAAAAAAATATATAGGGATCTCCTACTACACTACTGCTCTATTAATGGGTACCTACTCGTACTTTCTCCAAAAAAACCTTTATTTAAAAAATGCTCAAAACACACAGATGTATCCTACGAGAACCCTGAAAACAACATCAATTTTATAGGACAGTCTTGAACATATACGTCATTCATTACACGATGTATTTAAAATCATGATTGCTTTCATAATATTTAGTTTACTCTAACAGAATAATATCCGCGTGATTCTCACTGATATAATTAATTAAACTGCTGTTCTATTTTAGTGTATTGATCGTTTATATTTAGCTGTATGTGAAAGGTTAATCAAAGTTGACACAGTTACTGATGCTTATTTTCTGAACTGTTACTAAATGTCAGCCAGATTTTCACTAAATGAACCTCAACGTTTTATCCAATATCAAATTCTTTGTATCCTATTACCATCTATGAGTACTTCTAGTTTCCAATATAGCAAACATCTATGACGTACTTCTAGTTACCAATATAGAGACCATCTATAATGTACTTCTAGTTTCCAATTAGCAACCATCTGTGACGTACTTCTAGTTTCCAATATAGCAAACATCTATGACGTACTTCTAGTTACCAATATAGAGACCATCTATAATGTACTTCTAGTTTCCAATTAGCAACCATCTGTGACGTACTTCTAGTTTTCAATATAGCAACCATAAGATGACTTACTTCTAGTTTCCAATTTAGCAACCATCTATGACGTACTTATAGTGTCCAATATAGCAATCATCATAGAGTAATTTGTCTATTTAATTTCCAATATAGCAACCATCTATGACGTACTTCTTAGTTTTAAATATTGCAATGTTTCTTCCAGTGCCTGACACATACCCACCAAATCGGCATAGACATGCAGCTCTACGTGGCGACCCTGCCCCTGATGCTGCTGCTGTGGAAGTCCCGTACCCTGGGCTGGTCCCTGGTGGTGTTCATCGCGGTGGCTTCCACTATCCTCCGGTACCTCGCCATCTACTGGTACGACATCAGCATGTTCGTGTACTTTGGGATCTCGTAAGTATTTTTTGTCAGCATAAGTCTTATTCTTTATTTTTATTCCCTCCCTTCCCTCTTGTCCCTCTCTTTCCTCACTTCTCTCTTGTTCGTACCTTCCCTCTTGTTCCTTCCTCACTTCCTCTTGTACCACCCTACCCTCCCTTCTCTCACTTCCCTTCCGTCCATCCCTTCCCTCACTTCCCTCTGGTCACTCCCTTCCCTCCCTGCCTTCACTCCCCTCTCGTCCCTTCTTTCCCTTATGTTCCTGATGCTGCTGTGGAAGTCCCGTACCCTGGGCTGGTCCCTGATGGTGTTCATCGCGGTGGCTTTCACTATCCTCCGGTACCCCTCCATCATCAGTATGTTCGTGCACTTTGGGGTCCTGAAAGTTATTTTTTTTTTTACGTACGATTAGGACCTAATTTATGTCTTTAAACTTACGTAAGGAGGGGTGACCGATACTTAAATCTAGACATCAAAAATTAAGTTATTATGAAAATGTATTGACCAATTTTTATGCACGTCATAAAGCAAGAGTTAGATAAATAGCAGACAATAATTTAAGTCAGTGGTTTTCCCATTTTCATGGCCATCCATATACCTACAAAATTTAAATCATTATTCTAGTTTATTTCTATTTTGACACTATGACACCATATTGTATAAACAGAAACATTTAAAATACTAACTCGTTATGCACCTGGAGGAAAACGACAATTTTTTTAACAATAATGCGTATTTTCGGCTAAAATGTTAACTTTGAATGCATAGACTTTTTGAATGTCGTTCACCTTCAAACTGCTTACTTATTGCTATTTTAAAACAAGATAATAATATTAAAAAATACGTCTATATTTTTATAATACAGCGAGTTTTTTTCATTCACCAGATAAATAAGGGTTTGTTTACACTATGAAACTGAACAACTTTTTCTTTTTGAAACGAATAATTCTACTGGGAAGATGTCATATCAGTTATTCCAGCTATTTTGTATGGGAGCACATTTTTTTTTTTCATATTTCGATCTATATTCCATAGTTATTCAGTTTTATGGTCTAAATAAGTCCTTAAAATTTCTTTCGTGAAGTATAAGATAAATCTAGCTGTTCTTGAAATTGATAGAACCAATTATATAATTTATGTTATGGAGAAAACGATTCCCTTCTGGGTTGCGGAGGTCAGATGGCAGTCGCTCTGTGTAAAAACCAACCCTCGTTCAATCTCCTAGATTGAATAGGTAGCCGAACCCGTGAAATACGGAAAAAAGGCTAGGAAGATGATGATGGAAAAAACGAACTATTATACTCCATTTGTTTTTTAAGAAATAATTTTAGCAATAGTAAAACGGTCATTTAGTATGGCATCATCATCATCATCATCAGCCCCAACAGTCCACTGCTGGACATGGGCCTCCCCAACATTGGGGGTATATGCCATACTCACCACGCTTGGCAGGCGGGTTGGTGAGCGCAGTACAAGTTTTCCATTCACAGGGAACGCTGCTGCCCATTCCCTGGATTTATCCCTTAGTCGCCTTTTACGACACCCGCAGGAAGTTATGGGGTGATGCTATTCTAACCCGGCACCACACGGGTATTTAGTATGGCAAAAAGGATTATTTTAAAACAAAGAAATAATGTCTGATTGTTTGCATGCTAGGCTTACCTAGTCCTCATTTCATGAATACTTCACCCATTACATGTTGTATTGTTTTTAAATGAATGTAACTGCCGTCCATTTATTTAATGTTTTAATACGGAAATATTTATTATAAGTGATGATTATGAATGAAATACAACGTTATTATTTCACTGTAATGATAAAAACACTTACATTATGTAGCATTGTTTGCCTCAAGGGTATGTTTTATTTTACAAGGGCTCTTAGCACCCAGACGGAAATTATACAATAAAAAAAAATATGCAGCTACATTATTTTTAATGTTTAGGCATTACCTAGACTTATAAATATAAAATTTTACAAATCGAAATTACCAAACTATACAATTTATTTTATCAAATTTATTTGCTCAAATTAATGTCCAATATTACCTCATTTTAGTCAAATTCTCATATTTATTTTATAAAACCATTTTTTACCACATCATTCTTTTACTTCCACAGAGTACAGAAACTACTAGACGCGGCTAAATTCTGCTACATCCTTCCAACACATAGAGCTACCATCTACCTCATCGGAGTCGCCATGGCTTACTTCATCAGGACAAAGAAATTCAACTTCACTTTGTCACAAGTAAGGGAATTTGAACCTACAACACTAAGAGGAGACATTCTTCTATTTATTCTATGGAATGTGTTTTCAAATTATTGTACGAAACCGCCACAGTTAATTAACCTCTGACCTGACATGGTTTGTGTTTCAACTGCTATTAATTTGATACAGAAGAAATAACATTTTCTAATGCTTAGAAGAAGAATCGGTTGCAGAATTAGAGAGTATTATGTGACATTTCTGAAAATCCTTATTTTGGGAGTCTTAGGCAAGTACCTTAATTAACCGATATCTTTCGCTAAGAGGAAGATAAACATTTCTCTACAGACCTTCATTCAGTCATCCATTTATTGACGACATCTGGTCTGCTACGCATTTGTTCCGTAGTATATTAAAAATCACTCACAATTTCACCACAAATCATAACAGGTTCCACCTCTTCCAGATCCAAGCCCGCATCCTCTGGTTCTTCGCCATCGGCCTGATGCTGTTCACGATATGCTACCCATACCAGATGGGCCTCGAGGGTTACACCTTCACGCCTGGTCCAGCCGCAGTCTTCGCCGCGTTCTCGCCAATCATGTGGGGAATCTACATGAGCATAGCGCACTGGGCTGTTTGCAATAATTATACTAGTGGTAAGTTGGTCGACTTAATATGAGCCTGCGAGAACAAATTAGCACAGGACCGATTCGACTGTTAACATACCCATCCGACAGCATGGATCATCTTACTTTTCGGACAATCAGGTGATCAGCTTGCAATGTCCTAACATAACTAGAAACGACAGCATAAAGTCGTTGTCCCCCGCCGGGAATCGAACCCGGGACCTTCGGAACGAGAGCCCATGGCTCAGACTACTTGACCACGGAGGCATAAATAAATAAAATATACTTACCTAGAAGCCAAAAGAACTAAAAGCTTTAAGAAAATATAAGTAAATTTTGGGACAGTATTTAATACCAAACAGCAAACGATTAAACTCGAAACTTCTTTCAAAACCTTTGATAACATTATTTCCCCAGAAAAAGGAGCCGCATTCGTGGATTCGCGAGTGTTTAAGTTCTTCAACAAGATTGCGTATGGCGTGTACCTCACTCAGTTCCCCATCTTCTTCTACAACGTGGGCATACAGAGGAATCCGGAATACTACACACCGCTACTGCTGGTAAGAAAACGAATCATTTGCTCGCACATCATCATCATTCAGAAACAGTACGCCATGTTGCATACACACACGATGATTTTATTTTTATTAAATGCATTTACAATTTGTCAGTGTCGAAAGGAAACAAGCTTGTATTTTGTGTTAAACTTAGCTACTCGTTAGAAATAATCATCTATCCTAACAAACCCATTTCTTCGACTATTTGGTATACCTACTTAAGTGTTCGATTCTTCTGGTAGATACAACATTCATGCGAAAACCGCGTAGGAGGCTTATCAAATCATAAATTACTTCTTACTGCTACAATTTTAGCCCATATCTAACCAGCTGATTAAAAGCCTCTTCTTTTGTATGCCATCTACACCGATCATGTGCCTTCCACATCCACAGTTTTCACGCGATCGCCACAAACTCATCAGTTGACTGGCCATTGGTCTGCTACTGGACGTTTAGATAATATTGCAGCCACTTATAATTATTACCGCCTTGGTCCAGCGACCGTCACTCCAAGTGATAATTCAATCTGGTTTTTTTTCCGTTGTTTCAGTTACATGTCCCAGAAATGTTCTCAGTGCTGGTAATATCAGTGCTGACCACCGTCTGCATAGAGATGCCGTTCAACCAGGTCTATAGGATATACTTCGGTAAGTACTGTACTGTATGGTACTGTTCTGCATTAAATTGAACTTATAAGTAACAAGTGACCCCAGATTACACTGGTTACTACTAGGCTTACATTTAACATAGGAGGGCCAAAGGCCTTATTTTTTTAATTATTAGAAATCTGAAGAAATTATTTCAAACTTTGAATAACTAGTTTGGTAGAAGAGCAGCCAGAGGGAGGAATAATAACTGCCTATTTTTTTGTGTAAGATATTTCAAACTAAAAGTTATAACGCCGATTTTTCTTTACAGTATTTAAGAAACATTTATAATTTTCTACTTCTATGCAATCTAAAAAAACTTTTTTCTCCTTTCCAGGAAAATCACAGACGAAATTAAAAGACAAATAGAAGACGTACAGATAATTAGTAATTATGACTGTGTATTATAATAATTTACTGTTAGCCAAGCATCACGCAACATTGCAAGTAGGTTAAGTAATTAATTAATGACTAATTTTTATACGTACTTTAAATCATTTTATAAAATGTACAATGTTAAGTTATTAAACGACATTAAATGAAATGACTGTAAATAATTTAAATGTTTTGTTTTATTCCATTTCGCTTATTATTAGAGTCACTTATTTTAAAAAATACTATTATTAAATCGACTGGGTGGCAAAACTCTCACGATTAGAAATCATTTTCATTTTGGCACCAAATACTGCAAAATCCATTCACATTAACTCAAATCAATGTTGTCTTTTATGCAAAAACTAAGTTGCGACGCATACACACACTTCCTCACTTAACGAAAATCAAGATGGCCGACTCAATATGAGCCTGCGAGATCAAATCAGCCGCCAGCTGTTGACAACATGCCCATCGTAGACTGCATCCCCGTGAGCTGTCAACAGCAACACCGTCAGCTCTTGACAGCATCTCCATTATCTATTGACAGCAGCCCCGTCAGCAGTCGACAGCAACACCGTCAACTCTTGACAGCAACTCCTTCATTTCTTGTAGCCCCATAAACTCTTGACGATCAGTCCATCAGCTGTAAACAGCAACTCCGGCAACTCTGGACAACGGTGTCAACTCTACAACAACCCCGTCAACTCTTGACAGCGACTCTGGTATCATTACTGCATTCCGCACCGGGCCTGCACTGGCAGAGCACCCGGCCGTAAGGGTCGAGGGTCAACCAGGAGCCGGTCGGACAAGGGCCCTGCGTGTGCAGGATGTGACAGGTGCCGTTGTACGCTGCTGATCCACGCCGCGTATGGCAGCCATCCACCTGTAAGTAAAACATTTTTTTTATGATGGTGACGTAGAACTATTGGGTTCCAAGTTTCATAGGTTGGCTCACCGGCGCTTATTAGGTACTGTTGGTTTTCTATAATGGAGTAACTAGCAGCAGGCTTGGTATAGGAACATATAAGCCACTCCAGTATGGCATCATTAGCATTGTAAGGTTTGCAGCAGCCTAAGCTTAGCTAGGAATATAGATATAGAGAGAACTTACTTCTCTTCTAGTACAGGACCCGCTGCCACACGCACAGACTCCATTATGGCTGAGACCATCGAGTGCTGGTCTGGCTTCGAAGTCGAAAGCCACTACTTCTCCTATTGGACAGGGCTCTGCGTTGCCTGGACGGTAGCAGCGCCTTCGCTCAGGGACGTAAAGGCGGCCGCGGGCGCATGGCACCTGGAATGTGAAAGGAAACCATTTAGTAACAAGGGAAAGTAAAAATTTAAGTACAACGCGTTTATAACCTGTAGCAGGCTCCATCATCAGCTCGGAACCCTGCGAACTCCTGATGAATGTCATATAGAGTCTCCTCCATATTTATCAGTAATCTTACCTTAGTGCACCGTCCACCACGAGCGATCATCTCGTCAGCAGCACAAGGTCCTCGCGTGTATAACCTGTAGCACGCTCCATCATCAGCTCTTGCGTGAAATGACTTGCACCGACATTCAGCGCGGGAGCCTGTCGTGCTGATCGCTGTGATGGAGAAGAGGTGCCCTTTGGGACATGGGCCGATTGAATCTGGAATATCAAGAAGAAGTATTTGAGTATAAAAACAAAGACTAGTGCTACGGGAACGGAATCTAAAGAATAAGGATCCAATTATGCGAGTTCTGTATAGCTTAATTTTTTTGTATCCCTTTAAGAAAAATGATTTTGTAAAAGTTGGTCAGGGATGGGTATTTAGCGTTCCTGCAAATAAGTATGACTTCTACTAATTCCATTCCAATCACCACAATGATGACCTGTTGTTCACTAAACGTGTGAATGACTTCATAAAATATTCCTTACCTAATTCATAGCATCCCTGGGTCTGATTATGGTAATGAGGCAGATGGGGTTCACAGCCACACTTGGAGCCAGGCAAGAACAGCTGGCCCTTCTCGCAGGGTCCTCGGGTGTAGTGCGCATAGCAACCCCCGTCTGAAGGGTAGTGGTGCGGACTTTCTGGGGTACACTGGAATATAAAATAAGAAGTAATTAAGAAGGTGACATTATAATCTTGCACTGCAGTCGAGGATCAGCCTGTCAATCTTGGCAAGTATTGCAGAAATCTCCAAAATGAAAGAGGCCAGGCAATGAGGCTTATCCAGCAGTGGACCGTTGTGGCTGATATAACTATTAGTAGGAGGTGTTCGCGGCTCATTTGTATAAGATGGATTTACTATTTGTAATATTAATATATCAACGAGTAGGTATAGACTTCGTTCCTTACCATTTGGATAAGCCAGGCACTTTGTTTATTTTTCTAAACTTATTACACTACCAATAGGATACATTGCTCCGAATCGTGGAATCTAAATTGCTAGATAGCAAAAGATCCAGTACTTACACTACAAACCGCTAGCCCATCGTCTCCCGCGTCTAGGATAGCTCCAGGGTAGCAAGGACCCTGGCTGAGCCTGTAGTAGCATCGTCCGTCAGCAGGCCAGTACAGCAGAGTCTCGTCTGCACACTGCTGTGGTCTCATGCACATGCCTTGCCGCTCGCTGGAATGTAGAAAAAAAATGTTAGAGTAAAAAAAACAGAATAATATTGAGCTGGAATTTGGTTTTTTTCACGTACGATTTTGCAACTTGACCCCTGACATAACACCAGGGTTAAAAGTAAGAAAAATTAATTCAAAGTCAAATTCTCACAGTGACCAGTCTATCTATCATGTTTAAATAAATATTGATGCTAGATCAAAGTAAACATATACCTCCTACTAATCCGCTTTCACGTAACACAAGATATCGAACATCATCAAAAAGTCAAGAAATTCCGATGATATAACCATGCAAAACAGTATCAAAGTCATCGTAACAAACCTTGAGCAGGACAAAAGAATACATTCAAAGAACTCGATTTGGTAATTTGATTCCTTTCGTAATTCCCTTGTGACTGAAGAGTTGAAGACAAGTCATGAATGGACTCATGCATATTCAGATGAGCTTGCCGGTGGGCTAGGTTAGGTTAGGCCGTGACCGACTTCCATTCAAGGTTTGTGGTCAGTGTAAAGAATACGTGTAAAAAACAAGTTGATATACACATAAGAAACTGGTGTATGGAAGAAACTTAGGTTCTAATTTATTTATGTAGAGTAGGTAAATAGCTTATAAACTAGGCATAATATTCTGAGTAAGATGGATATTAAGCATGGATTATTGTTTATTCAGAAATAGTGACAAACGTGCATAGGATGCATACAGTCCGCCCAATGGCCGCATTTGACACTAGCGCGATAGTAAATTGCACACAGTTTCGGGTTCAGTCTTCTTAAGTACACTTAACCTACTCTTAAGGGAGTAGGAAGAGCAACAAATAGCAGACACTTGCTTTTTATATCATTCGACCAAGACTTGGAAAAATGATGCTTACCTACCCTCGCTTGTTGAAGGACTCCTCGACTGGTGCGAAGTACTCTCCAGGTCTGCATGGACCTCTCTCGAAGAGCTTGTGGCAGGTGCTGCTGAGGGGCAGCTGGGCTGTGCCTGGAGGACACTTGCATTCCGCTATGGTCCTGCCGCCCCACCGGCCTGGAGAGAGCTCTTGCGTCTCGGGGCATGGGTGGCCTTTCTGAAAGGGGATAGAAATAACAGGTTGAATATTTATGAAAATCGTGTTAGATATCTTTCAAGACATTGAACAAAGTAGTAGAGTAGACATTTTTTTTCTATTTACCCCTGTCTTATTTATTGTACCTATCTGTCGAAGGGTTTATTAATTTTTCTTTATTTTTCTTCGGGATGTTTTTTCACTTTTATAGAAGGGGGAGGTACATTAAATTTAGGTACCCTACCACTACCACCGCACCACCTTCATCAACAATAATCAACATTCAATTCATTCTACAGTTACACTTCATATTACTAGTTGCATAATATGTCAACATCGCTATTGATATTTTGTATCATTCCTATTCCCGTATCCAAAATGGCGTCTGTCACTGTCATTTAACATAAAATATGTCGCCTGTGTCGCATGTTTGTGACGTAAGCAGTTCCTGGTTCGGTCAGAGGTCAGGTTGTGCAACAGTTAGCTGTTATCTAGTATTGCCAGATGCATTGTGTGTATAAATTGTATCCTAGGTAGGAAGTAAACCTACTTTGGAGTTTAAGGCGGTATTCAGTATTCACTATGCGAATGTGTATTTGAACAAAATTCTAGCAACCAGAAGACGTTTGGTTCGCGTTGCCGATATTTTTGAACTGTCTACAGACAGTAATTAAATGTACTTCGATGGACTGAAATATATCGAGATAAAACAATTAAGACTGAAATAGTTAAAAATTAAAAACTAATATAAAACATTATTGATGATCTTAATAAATAGAATTCGCGCTATAAGACGAATTCTGTTCTCTCATGATAGAAAGTGACAGGTATGGACTTATATTAGTTAAGTCGCGTATTTTGCAACCACGAATTGCTACCAATATAACACAAACCTCATGTGGTATAATTTCCCTGTCGAAGGGCTGAAGTTACCTTAGGTACCTACGTCGTGACTCTCACATAGTTTAGTGAGGAAGTGAGGTCTAAGTACAAGGTGAAATCGGACGATTTCCGAGGGCTTATTCTACGATGACTACTATAGACAATAAGGCTGAGTCTTGCGGTCTATTCTTTAAAAATAAAAGGTACAATAAATTAAAACAATCCTGATTTTATTTTATTTTTCATTTGCGAATCGCTGATAACAATTTGAAATTTGATTTCTTGTGCGTAAAATCCAAGATGGCTGCAAAAATATAATAATTCTTTGAAAGACTTATTATACCTACCTGAAATCCAAGATGGCAGTTGAAAAAAAAAATTAATAGTGCTATAGAAGCTTATCATCAGGACGGTCCGCTTATTTGCCATAATTTAATTTAAAAGATTTTGTATGTCCAATATAATTATAACCATTATTCTATAGATAATACTAATCGTATAATATCCCTTTGTCGGCGCATAATCGTTATCTTAAAATTAGATTTCCCGCAATTTAGCACCAGCTATTCTTGTTCGTGACGACACATCGCGGTAACTGCATCTGCTAACTACAATTCGTGATTAATGATAATAAAATTACAGTATTGTTTACAAAATGAAGAATTTTTCGATGGTTATATAAAAAGGACAATAATTATGTATAATGGATGGTTGATAATTGAATACGAAATAGTGAAGAGTTAAATGACAAATTAGTTACTACTTATAAAAGTCCTATGAGTAGGTAGTAAGTACTAGGTACATTCTAATTTTTTTGCTGCTATTAATCCCAGTTCCAGCCAGTATAGATTCTGTTTCTTGGTTCTGGTTTTAAGTACGATATTTTTATAATATTGTACTATAGTAACATAATAAACTATCATGATGAAAATGTGCAATAATAGTTACAATGTGCGAAGTTACATAAATTATTATTCAAGTTAACCGCTATTAAACTGTGTCTCGTAATATATGAAAATGAATGTAACAATTAATTAAATTACGCAAATACATCAGAAGGTATTTATGCAATTACTTCAAAATATAAGTAACAAAAGTAATCACAATAGAATCTAGGTTCCTTCATTTACTTTGTGCGAGAAAAGGCTCGACGGATAAATATGCGCCAAGGTACTACAAAAATCGATGAAGCGTCGATTAATCGATCATAATCATAAAGATGTCTGGATAATAGGTGTTGAACCGGTCTGACTGGATTAAGTAAGTATCAGTTGCATTTCGGTACTTGTGAAAGACCGTGACCGAACGTGCGCCCGCGCCACTGACCCACACTTACAATGTAAAAAAAAACGAACTTTTATACAACTCAACGCTGACTCCACGTAAAATCCCGCCTTTATCTCTTACGGGGCAGGCAAATCATCAACGACCTCGGTAGAAGGTCATTTTCGCCACGTCTAACAAGTTTTCAGGGTCATTTAACGTACGAACTGTGAATTTTCTATTAGTGATAGGTATGCAATCAACCATGCGTCTTAATCGCAATTTACTAAAACCCTCTTCTCCCTGGCTCTCTGCTGACTTGTACAGTATGTCCGGGAGGAAAAGCAGCAGGAACAATGAACATTCTAGATTTTTCCTTTACTCCCAGTCCAACATGGAAGTTAGAGTTATGTAGGTTGGTATTTTTTCATATTGCACATCTACTTATATTAAATAATCCCACGATGTTTAGGCAATGTTTTTGTACCTACTAGTAATACTTAGCAACTCTGGGAAGCCACTATAGATACAAGATATGAACTGCAAATAGACGTATAACGCAACCTGGTGGGAATACAGATGTTCTCTGAGATTTACTAGCTCTAAAGATGTTATGTTAGCTCTAGTATTGCATATTTTACTGCAGTTACCGTAGCAAAATAAACTTTATAAATTGTACGAGTGGTAGAAATATGAAAAATACAGTTGATAGTAAATTTTATTTTATAAATGTAGAATGTCATACAAGCAACTGAGTATTGCTTAAGATGTCATAAGATCAATATCTCAACTTACTCATTTCAAAAGAAATTCCAAAGAAACTCAATCGGCCTTCACAAAAATCGGAATGCTTTCTTTACTGTGACTCAAATTCATCGGAACCAAATCGGAACCGATCTGACTCACAATTCTGACGTCGAAGATGTCACCAAATGGCATCCAGGTCAGAGTCAGGTTACGCAACATGACAACAACATGGCTGAACTGGTTCCACTGGTTCCCACGCAGTAAGAGCGCAGGTAATACCGTGACAGTGGCGCCACTGCACAAAAAAGATCATAACTTTTCCAATACACTATTTTTCAAATCTTTGTTTCCCTGGAAATGGTCCCAATTTGTTTTCCACTTCCTTAGAAATAGTCTCAGTATTAATTTTGAAATATAAAGACTAAAGTATTACCGTGAGCAGTATTACCGTGCAGTTACTTTCGAAAGTTCCACTAAAAACGGCCGCTTTTTTTATAATAACTGCAAGATAGATATCTACCTGCTATCGACACGGTGAGGACACCACTTTACTAAATCTTAACTAAAATAATTGCCGTCTCTTTCTGTTCTATCAAGAAATGTTAGGTGACAATTAAAGATATGTATAGGGAATATCTGCGCATCTGAAATAATCCGAATTACCGCCACTATTTGCTTATGAATTAATTGTTCCTAAATAATCATTGGGACTTATCTAGTTACTTTAAAAAACCGTATTTTACTATTTATGTTTTTTTTTTCGTATAATGGCGCTAGCTCTGCGGGTGAAGACTCTTAACTGGCTGCAATCGCAGGCTGTCTGTCATTTCCATACGGAACTATTCGTAAACTGGTTTCGATTTGAGAATCAGAAGGGCTTTTTTTAATGTCTTCTGCGATTTCAACAGTTTAGAAATGAATTACATCATGATTTATTAAAGACATAAACGATGTAACATAGAGGCCCAGTAATATTGTAATTGTAAAAATACTCAAGACACCAGATGTGCAAAATCATAATTATACTTGATCAGCTTTAATATTATAAGTTTTTCCGGTTAGTAAACACTATACATAAGTTTCAGTTTAGTACTACGATGACGATTATCAATAACCACAACCTTAAAAAGTCATGAAAAACAAACCTGATAAATAGTGTAGCATTTTCCATCAGTAGGCCAGTACAACATAAGCCATCCTCTAGGATGTGCAGCGCAGGGATTCCTCCTGATATCAGCCCACGGTGGAGGCAGAACAGCCGCCTGAGACCCACACAACAACGCGGCCAGCCAAAACCAAGCCGCCATCTTGAATTCTCTTAAATACTCTCAAGTCTTTCAGGAATAGGCCGCCATTTTGGATATTCTTGGAATCTATTAAGTTCTCTAGGGATATGAATCCGCCATTTTGAATTTTGAGTTCACTTTTTCACTTTGATTTTCAAATGTTCACATTACAACACACCAAAAGTCACCACAAGTAAGCTTACGCTTTGGTCCTGGTAATTTTAATTTATAGTAAAACAGGAGTCGAATTACATTTTAAATCTTTTCATATATTTAATTAGGTTTTAAATCAGAGCCGTAAATTACCCGTAATATCTGTGAAATATTGACAATTTTAACCCATCTGTATCATTTATTTTTCAGGGCTACATTTTATTTTAATTATTGCGTATGTCTGTCGAGTTTATTTAATAAATTAAATCTGATATAAAATTACTCTATGTTGTAATATACGTTCGTTTAAGAACGATTAACAATCGTTTCTTATGTTTTCAATCAATGGTTAACGGTTAAATTTGTAAGTAGGTGGAAACATCACGTTTTTAACAAACAGAAAAAATTACGAATTATTTTGTCATAATACGGTCATAAGAAATTGGTAAGTTGTACCTA
Source organism: Scrobipalpa atriplicella (assembly GCA_029255725.1). Lineage (NCBI taxonomy): Eukaryota > Metazoa > Arthropoda > Insecta > Lepidoptera > Gelechiidae > Scrobipalpa > Scrobipalpa atriplicella. The sequence continues at coordinate 11,174 of JARACY010003706.1, read as the reverse complement.
CGACCTACGTATCTTGCCTCATATGACATTGACTCATTTTGAAACATATTTAAAAACCAAACTTAAACATTCACTACCACAACAAGTAAGAGTATTTTTTATGAGATAGGATCTTGGAACTTGATCTTTCCAATATGCTCTACTTGCCAAATATGCTATCATAATTATCTCCGATCTATGGTAGAGTTAGTAAGCAATAAGAAATCTAGTTATAACCTTTCTCTCAGTATCTACCTAATACGAGTAGAACAGTCTGTGCTTAGTTTGAAGATAGATAAATTGTATATTATTTCAAGTCAAAGTTTTTTGACATATTTTAAGAACATCATATAATTTACATTACGTCCTTCTTCCTCATTCATTGCGCGATAAAAAAAACTATTTATCTCAAATTATATCTAACAAAACCCAGAAGATAATAAAAAACCGCGTAATGTTAAAAAGGCGGGTTACTGTATTATAACGGTCGGTGTTACCGTTGGATTTGAGCACTGAGTGTCGAAATAGGTACTTGCCAAGTTATTTCTTACACAGATTACGTGTTCTGCGGTTTATTTTTTTAAAAGTAAAACTGTTATTTTATAAAAGACGGACTTAGAAAAAGGCATATGCTTTTTGCGGTTTGCTTTCCGCCGTTAGTTTTAAGCACATCATTTTGAATTTTTAGGAATTATATTTTTTCAGTGATTAATTTGTATCTTTACTTGCTTCGTTTTAAATAATGTCTCAATATGCATATCTTGTTCCCATTTTGTTTGACATGAACTTATTTGAATAGTAATTATATGAAAATGGCATGTCATCGAGGTTGACGGTCAATTACTTTTGCATACGACTATTATGTCATTTTATAAGATGCAATAAAATTGAGAATGATAGTTTAATATCATGGAACAAGAGAATCTTTCTTCATAGATTCTTCAACAAACTTCAATACAAATGGCATTTACAGACTAGACTTCCATGCTGGACTGGGAGTGATAGAAAAACATAAAATGTTCCAGCTGCATCTCCCGGGCATGCTGTAAAAATCAGCTAAGGGATTTGAGGGTGTGAAGAATCTATGTATTGTAATTTAGGCGATGGGCTGACAACCTGTCACTATAGCAATATACAGATCTATCTGGAATAACCTTCAAAACTTGGGAGACGTGGTGGAACGACCTTTGTTTAGGTCGTTTACGCTCTGTCTACCCCATTAAGGGATAAAGGCGTGATTATATGTATGTATGTATGTACCCTATGTTTACAGACTATCTTAAGAAACAAAAAGAAACACTGTCTCATACAAAAGATATACATCTTCTGATGCACAAGTCACACGCAATCGTTTAAATGTAAAAAAACGGACAAGTGCGAGTCGGACTCGTAGGGTTCCTTAACCATTATCTATACAACAAATTGATAAGAAATTAGCGCGCTCGATTAATTCAGACTTTCGATGTCAAAATCGGAATGAAAGTAATTAGCAATGTTTACTCTATTTACACTTTTGGGAAGTTTGGACATTCTAGATGTTGTAATTATGACTTTTAACATAAAATTTTGACATGCGTTCCGGCTATTTTTGTCGTATAGGGGGAACCACAGTGCAACGGCAAGAATCACGTTCGTTTTATGAGTTGTAGTTGTTGTTGGAGCCCTCTTAAATATTTATCTTTTTCTATTTTTAGTATTTGTTGCTATAGCGGCAACAAAAATACATCCATCATCTACGAATTTCAACTTATCACGGTTCATGAGATACAGCCTGGTGACAGACGGACGGACAGCGGAGTCTCAGTAATAGGGTTCCGTTTTCACCCTTTGGGTACGGAACTCTAAAAATACATTGCAAAACAATAGAGTTGCATCATACTGTATCTAAAGAATATCTCGGTCAGTTTTACCGGAATTAGTTCACTGGTTCTCGGTCAGAATTATAGTTTTGATCTTGCAACGTGATATGAACTAGTCGAAATATGTAATATGATTAAATACGGAAGTTTGTTTATTACATGTCTGACGAGATTGAGTTCAAATTTATGGTGTTTGCTCGGTTATATTTGGTGATTGAAGAAAAACTGCAAATCATCTTGGTTTATGTAATTTTTAGTTAATTTACATAAACAAATTGGTTTTTACTCGTACCAATCTAACGCATTACTAACATTTTAGCTCCAATTAGTCTAACCTAAGCCTATGTGACTCTACATTTCAAAAGAAATGAAAATATTAAATCTTTGCTTAAGCGTTGTGAATTTGTTGATATATTATGTAAGTATACTTATATTTATTTTGACTCTATTTTCTACATAATTATTGTCACGCTTGTACCCCTTGCGGGGTAGGCAGAGCGTCAACAACTTTATAGAGTGTTGTCGCTAAATCTGGCATTTCTTTAGGGTATTTTAAAAGAACGAAGTGTGTATTTCTATAAAAATAGGCTGTCATCCCATCGCCTAAATTGCAATATCTACATTGAAACCATCGTCGCCTCGCTCTACTGACTTCTACAATATGTCCGGGAAGACAAGCGACTGGAACATTCTAAATCTTTTATTTTATCATTAATGCATCTTATCGATAGCATCAAATTAACCTGTCTGGCTCTTTTCTTTGACGTATTCAAGTATAGCCTAAGCAAGTGCGATACCCTTTTGGTTACGTCACCCGACCGTTATTACCGGTAATCGGAGTATTGCCGACATGAGCGGTAAAAAGTTCAACTATCTTTCCCATGGTAAATCACCTGCTAGATTGCTTATTGGCGAAGAGATTTTGAAATGAGAGTGGTGTGTGTTCATACTGGTGGTAAAATTTAGATTTTCTGCGTTATTAGAATCTGGTATGAAAGTCTCTCTGTTCGAAAAGAGAACAGGCATGGAATTTGAGGGCGCGCATTTGTATTTAATTAACTGTCGCTTGGTCATGTGAGGATTATGCCCAAGTCTTTAACAGTAACCTTCTACATTAAATTTTGGAGGTTTTAGGTCAAAGACCTAGGCATAAACGCCACGCAACCAGCCGTGGGATAGTTAATACAAATGTGCGCCCTCCGATTCTATGCCTGTTCTCTTTTCGAACAGACTCTAACTAGGGATAAAGGCGTGATAGGATGTTTACGTACCTATACTAGGTATATTATAAATTTAATTAAACGTAATTTTGTTACGTATTTTGAATCATTCGAGTTAATATGCGCAAACGAAAGAGAAAATTTAAATAATTTAATGACTCACTGATTAGCGTTGAAAGAAGTGTTTCTAAACAAAAAAAAATTTACGATAAAAGAACTTTGACAAAGAAATAAAAAATAAATAAAGAAAAAAGGTTGAAGACAATCTTTGGTTGACCAGTTGCCTTATCAACCGGATGTGCCCAGTGTTTTGCATTTTATGAATAATCTGCATTCTTTTCTGATTAATATTCTGCTTTTCTTTTCCCAGAATGCTTTTATCTGCCTTACTTATGTAAATACTTATGTAATAAATACATAGTGTAAGGCACAGATTGCAGAAAACTGAAAGGGGTTGCTCAGTCAATAAAACTGAACAACGATCAGAAGATTTTTTTTCAGAAAATGAAAAAATATTCCTTCTTGGCTATCATACAAATTGTCTGATCGTTGTGGTTGGTCGTTTTGTATGGAGAAGCCTTTTATTTTTTCATTTCCTGAAAGAATTTCCTGGTGATATTTGGTCAGTTTCGTTGACTGAGCAACCGCTTTCAGTTTTCAATACGCTGTCCCCTTACACCCGGTATATTAATGTACATAGATAATATGCGCGTGCGCATACGGTATCGAACGTAAAATAGGTTGGTAAGTAAATAAACTCAGTGAATTATGGCGAATAGTTAAGTTAAGCCTATGTAAAAGCGTAAGTACCTACTAAAGTCCATTTTAATTAGAAACAACATAAAACTTAAAATAAAATGTAAATTATGTAGTAAATAAATAAATAGAAAGTTTCATGCTTTTTTAAATAATTACATGTTTCAAAGAAGTACTTAGAGCATTTAATTTAAATTTTATCATATATTTTTTTCAAAAACGTCTAATTATTTTACTTTGCAACAAAAAACCGCTACCGCACTTTATCAATAACAAATGCATAAAACAAGCAGTCCTTAAACGTTCTATTTCCACTTCAAAATATAAAATTAACCACAACTAATTGACATTTATTGAAACTAAATTGCTTTTTCATCAACATAAAAATATAGAAACCGAAAATTTCACACGATCGGCATTCTTATTTTATTTTCACAACACGTTTAAAACCGAAGCTTTTCAGTTTACCCAACTGCGTGAAAATTTAAAGCTTGAGCCACACTGTGACCACGTGCGGCTGCGTTTAAACGCGCGACGGGCACTGCGTCGTGCGTGCCGGCTCGGTTTAGACTGAGGTTAAGAAGCTGAGGGTGGCTGCTTGGTGAGAGGATGCGAGGAGCCTTCAGTGTCACGTGTGATCATGGCGATATCGGTTGCTATCGGTTGAAACATGGCTATCTCTTGTAATAGTTGTTTTGCTGTTGTATCGTAATGTGTGTTCTAAATGAATCTTAATAAGTAACTTAGCAAAACTTTTCGATATTAAACTCGAAAATATAGAATTAGCCGCTATTTTCACAACTAAGGGAAGTACTTAGATAAAGTCTTTCTTGTTAAATCTCCCTATCTTGCGTAAAGGGTGATTTGATCCTAGTGTCTACGTATCCATTGTCAACTCACATGATTATAAATAGGTAACAAGGATTTCCAGTTCTTTCGCGTTACTTAATTGGTCCTGGGAACTGGGTTCTTCTCAAATCAATCATAGCGCTACCTTGCCTTCCTATCAAGTTACCTAATAGGTCCTTTTACTCTTTTCATATACAAACATCAGCTTCATCAAAACTAACATGGAACGATTTTGCTATTGTTTATGATGGGCAAGCATTGACCTCTGTCTCACCTGGCTTTGAGTGATGATGAGGCTCAACACGAATAGTCACCTAGATAATCAGGCCGACACATTCGTATACAACATGTAACTTAAAGGGTATAATGCATTGTGAAATGAGTGAATCTGCCCATGAAACTAAACAACTATCCCTAAGGAACATATCGGTCTAAATAAAAAAAACTTCCCCTACTAAATGCGCTATCAGCTGATGCATTTTGTATGGAAGGTCAAATTTTTTTTTTTCGTTTATCGACCAAGTTCCTTAGGGAAAGTTGTTCAGTTTCACGGGTAGATTCACACCTTTCTCTATGCATATACCATTTCTGTTATTGTATTGGATAAGCTTTGAGCGTTTTTCTGAAATAGTATAGCTGACATTGGTACCAATTCGTGGTTACAAAATACGCGACTTAACTAATATCCAAGCAACCATAAGTCCATACCTGTCACTTTCTATCATGAGAGAACTAAACGGGATGGCAATAATTTTAGTTGAGATTTAGTTAAGTTGGGACGGTTACGAATCGGGCCCATTATAAAGAGAAACGACTCGCAAAGAAGAAGAAAGAGAAATGACAATGAATAAAAAAAAAGAATCAATTTGTCAAAGATGTATTTTTCCTAGAAGGAACAAAACTCAACTCAGTTAAAACACACCCAACATTTCCATTTCTGTTGTACGTCACGGCCTTGCTCACGAAGTCACCGTAGAAAATGTGCTCGTGCATTTTCTTAGCTAGAGTCGTCACATCTATGTATTCAACGTGAGTACCCTGAAAAGTAAGATATACAGGGTGTAAAAAAAAGTACTGCGTTCCTTTAAACCACATGTTCTACTGATTATACCAAACAACTTTCCCAAAGCACTTTTTTTTTGTGTAATCTAATCTAGGATTGGGTCTGGTTTCCCTTCTGGGTTGCGGAGGTCAGATGGCAGTCGCTCTGTGTAAAAACCAGTACCCTCGTTCAATCCCCTAGATTAGGTAGCCGACCTCGTGAAATACGGGAAAAAGGCTAGGAAGATGATGATGAGTATGAAAACCTTGAAAATATTGAATTGAATAATATACCGCCTTAATTATGCATGATTCGTCAGTGTGGAAAGCGTGCGCCAAGCTAGGACCCATGATGATGTGTTTGCAAGGATTTTCAGCGCTGTAGGCGAACGAGACACTCTTCAGGTTATGTCTGGGCTTTACTGTTATTTTCACCTAAAAATAAAAGGTGGACATCACAAAAGAATTAAATAATGTAGTACTGCAGTGTTGATTGATACTTTTTAGGGTTCCGTAGTCAACTAGGAACCCTTCCCTTATAATTTCGTCAACTCCATCGGTCTGTCTGTATGCCGCAGCCCCTATTAAAAAACTCAGTTTTTCGTGGTTATTTACCTAATGACATCAAATTTGAATACGATCACTTTTTGTAAAATTATTGCATATTTTTCATAAAAACTACAAAAAGAACATACCATTTCCACTTTAACTGCTTTTGGAACAGTCATATTTACCAAAATGTAAGAAATGTTTCCTTTATTCAATAGACTATAATCGTATACAGTGAGATTCTTCGGTTTTGGACCACGACAAGCTGATACTTTGGTGTAATTAACCTCGAATGGACCCTGAAAAATATTATTACATTCAAATCGCTGCCCAAAATATACGTTATTGAAAATAAAATAGGCAAATGGGTGTTAATTTAATTGCGTTACATAGCTTAGGGGGAGTTTCAGTATTAACGTAAAAGGAGCCCATAAAAAATAGATAAAAAAATTCAAATCAAAAAATGAAATAAAAATCAATAGTCGGTATTTATTATGCATCTGCAGAATTTAGTTCGTCCAACAAATTACGCATATGGGGGTGTAGAGTGCATGAGAAAAAAATTAGGGAGTTAAGGAGTTAGGGGTGCTTAGGGAGTTAACGTACTAAAAGCCCTGACAGGTCGACTGGTCAGTTTTCCAGCTATGAATGTCATCAAGATTTTGTATGGAAAAAAAATGGTTTTTTTTTTAAATCTATCAAGTGAGGTACCAATTGAAAGGGCTCTGTGAGCTGAATCCAAAAATGTACCACACCGTTACACAACAGGCATCAGTGCCGTAAAAAATAAAAACGCATTTCGAAACACACCCAAGTTTGGGCCCTTCCTGACAATAAACTACTGAATGAATTTCTATAAAATTTAGACCAAATGACCCGCTATATCCTCATATCTAACGCAATGAAATAAATACCTGAAATATTTTAATGCTCTAGCTCTTTGTTGGATGGACTAATTTGAATCTGTGACTTAGATTTATTTTTTTAAATTGATTTAGATATTTTTATTTTTCTATTTTACAACCCAAAACTACTCACAAAAACGTCATTCCCGTACACACCATTAAAATTATCTGAAGCTAATAAAAATATTATTATTATCAGAAAACGCATTTCAATATTTATATTCATTTATATTATTTCAATAAACAATTGAAACTGTTCACTGAGATACCTACAAAATACTGAACATAACATTCATCCTAATGAGAATATAATTGTACCTCTATAGGTAATTATTATTGTTGGTAGATTTTACGCCCAGCCATAATGTGTTTTAGGATCAGAAGTTTTGGTCATAATGAGTTTTCAATGTAATTAGAAATTATTTTATGTTATCTATAGGATAGTGTAGTGGATAGGGCCGCGGCCTTCTGTGCAGGAGGTCATGGTCACGTACCAATGTGTTTTTCGGTTTTTGAATTTCATATGTACGTTTATTCGGCGCTTTTACGGTGAAGGAAAACATCGTGAGGAAACCTTGCACACACCTACGAAGAAATTCAAAAAGTTGTGTGTAACCTAATCTAGGATTGGGTCTGGTTTCCCTTCTGGGTTGCGGAGGTCAGATGGCAGTCGCTCTGTGTAAAAACCAGTACCCTCGTTCAATCCCCTAGATAAGGTAGCCGACCCCGAGAGATACGGGAAAAAGGCTAGGAAGATGATGATTTCTATTTTATGAGCATAAATAATAACCTTTTTTTTCTGAACTGTCGTCGATTGAATCGTCCATTCATTTTTATATTTATTTGTTAAGTATTTTGAATACCCTTCCAAAGGTGATTCCTAGAGTTATTTTGTTACGCTGTGAAAAAAAAATCTTTTCAGTATGCTATTTTAGGAAACTATCGTCACTAAAATGTATCTTACCATAAGTTACCTTGCTATGTTACTGTTACTCCTCTCACATCAAACATCGGCTTCATCTTTATGTTAGTTTTGGTCGTTAGCAGTTTGGGCTGTATCACTATGGTGTGGGTTGTCTTTAACTTGTTCATGACCACTTGAGTTTAAGTTATATTTACGTAACTAAGTAAAGCTATCCGTTTTGGTTGTCTTTTAAGTTGCGACACTGTTTGGGAACTATAAATATAAACATTGTAAGAAATTTAGACACGTTTTTGAGTTATATTTTTCTTTGTTCCCTTGTCGGCCAAGCCTGTTATAAAGTAGAATCAACGAAGATGTGTATTTAGGTAACGTACAGTACAGTATAACCAAACTACACACCTCCATCCAGCGCTAACAGATTTTTTTTGTTAGATACACTGCACTGTAGGAGACAACAATAGATATTCGACTCTAGCAAAGAAAGATACAATTTTTTATCATCTATTAGTTATTTATCAGACTACACATAAAATCGGGGACGTCCTAAAGAAAGGTCAGGTCAAGAGTACCCTTAAACCGACGAGCGTGTATGAAAAGATTAATGAACGTGGATGAAGCGAAAGAAGTATGTAAGGATCGTAGCAAGTGGAAAGATGTGGTCTCTGCCTACCCCTCCGGGAAAGAGGCGTGATTATATGTATGTATGTATTAGTTATTTTGGCAAAAATGCCCAAATGGGTAGGATAAAACTGAAAAATACTTACATGTAATGTTCGAAAACAGTGACGATGATGTCATCATTACATTTTAGAAACTATCGATATGTTCGTTACACAGCGGAACTAACTACCTACTTAAATTATGTTCAATAAAATATTATTCAACAATACAATCGAGTAATAATCATTTCATTTGAGTATTAAGTTTATCACCGACAGTTAAAAATCTATCAACTTATTAACACTTTATTAACACACAACAAAAACTTCAACATTTCCGCCTGTCAAGCTTCCGAGAATGAAGAAAAAAGAAAAAAAAAATAGAGGAAAGAAAAACTCTATTTGCAAATGGCCCCCGACGACGTTAATAAGTTGAACACCATTGAACCGGTCACAAACCGTTATGGACAGAAAAAAAATGTCAAGTGTGACTCTACACTTGTGGGTGTGATGGTTCAGCATAATGTCTCACTTATCTCTTTGACTCATGTCTTTGAGTTATTAAGGTCGTCACCCAATTTTATCTAGCCCATGTCCTGTTCAATCCAATAATTGCATGGTCGAGCGACGCCATAAAAGTAAAAAAAAAAATAGGAATTTCTTAGTGATTGTTACGATCATCTGTCTGTCCTATAATAATTATAGATGTATTTGGAAACATCTGGTGATAGGAGCTAGAGATATAAAGCAGCAAAAGCTAGTAATTTTCAAAACATGACTAGTCAAACTATTTTTAATACAGCGGATTTATAAGGATTACAAAGTCCTAAAGACATTAAAGTAGATCTGATTCTGTTTCAGATTTTGCTCCACCATTCCGTTACTTTATGGCTCTATCCTTAAAATAAGACGTCTCTCCTCTCCCGCGGGACCCTAAAAGATACAATCACTGCTTCCGCTCCCATGGCGGTTTCACGGTGATGCAACCAGCTCCCGGTCCCGTTACGGAGGGCTATCGACCCTAAACTCGTCTAGTAAAAACTAGACAAGATCCCCTTACAAAGACATGCGGAGGTACCAAGGGAACTCGAACGCGACCTGGCTGATATGATGGTAAATGTGAATTAAATATACGAGAGTTTGTACACCGAAACTTACGTGCTTTTATCTACGGAATACCTGAAACCTCGTCTTAAATAATATCTTGGGTGTATTGTTGCGATATTTAATTTTGTCGATTAAGTGCCTTACTACTTAGACATACTTAGGGCTGAATGCAATAGAGTTCAGTGCAAGCTTTTGGACTAGTAGTTACATGGATTATCGCGATCTGTAAACAGATACAAATCAGATTCACGTCAATCAAATCTTGACATGTACAAAAAAATAAACATTGGTTTCATTACCTGTTGCAATATGGCTGCATTCAATACACACGATATTTTTAAATAAGAACCCGTTTTTTTTTCACATAGACATTGATTTGTTTGATTGCAATAAGAAGTTTTATAAAAATAAGATGAGAAAAATCAGTTATTTTTAGGAATTTTATTCTGATTCGAGTTCTCATAGTACTTCGCCTATTTCTGCATTCCAGACCGAAGAGATTTTATGGCAGCCCATCGCAACTCGCAACCGTTACATAATGCCCGAGAATTATACTAATTTGTGGAGTTTAGTTGCGTCAGGGCAAGGCCCTAAAGTTGTTATGACGTGCTATAACTAAAACTGTAGGCGCTTGGTGAGGAATATTATTTTACTAGGATAAGTATGGAGCCTACCGCAATCTTAAGCGCTTAGCTTAAGGCATATAGGTTCAATTTTAATTCAAATTCAATCCATTTTTAGTAAGAAAAAAGCTCTTAAAGCGCAACTGAAATTACGATATCAATAATATGATTGCTGTATGCGATAGTGCTAGGTCATGGTTGGTTATGAGAAGTAGAACATTCAACTACCTACTTACGAGTAGCTGCGAAAGTTGAAGTCTACGAACAAAAATAGTCCAGTCAAAGTAATTTCAACAGCCTGAAAACTCTAATACATTGCAATCGATAATTGTCTTGGACTATCTGGGTCTAGCAGCAAAACCAGACTGCTTTGTCACGTTTTGTTCTTTAAACGGGAAAGGTTACTACATAAGCTTAGGCGCCAACTAGTTGTTACAAAACTGACCTAATAGTAAGGTAGTGTTAGTTGAATTTACGAATAACAAGGTTAGAGGTTAGGTGTTGAAATAACCATTTGGCAACATGATGAAGACAAAAACATCCACACAGTGATGAATTAATCAATTTCACTGTCGTTGATAAATGGGTTTAGTAATTGTATGTGCAAGCCAAATCGGATAGAATTAATTGATCCGTTATTTTGTTCGTTTGCGTAGCAAATAGTCATTACAGATTCAATGTAAGCCCACATTTCTCTCTGGT
>JARACY010003705.1:0-31292 GCA_029255725.1 Scrobipalpa atriplicella | reverse complement strand
AACAAATGACCGGTTGGATCATTAAGCACGAGCAGATCCCTTAAACTTCAAGCCATACTCTCAACTCCCTAAATTGTATTGTCAAACCAACAGTCGTTAGGATAACAGCTATTTTGACATTTGCACAATGTGTGCCTCTCAAACCACACACTTAAATGCCATTGCCAATAGCCTAATTTTATTTCATACAATTTGATAGAGAATTTGCCAGTACAACAATTTCAAGTTCTGTGTTCGCGTGCTCTGTGACGAAGCGTCTAGCCACTGAGACCAACACAAAACGCTTGAAGAGGGGGTGTTACTAAAATGGACCACTGCTATCACGTAATTAAGCACCCGGACTCGATGTGCACCGGACCGAATAGGGGCCCGGGCTAGAATAGTTACGGAATTAAACTAACTCACACGTGAACCGAACGAATCTCTACTTTAGTCCCTAATATTGAAGTTTTCTTTCAGGTCAGGGCTGGCAAAAGGGTAGAGTAGGGTACGTTGAGCAATTGGGGTAATGTGCAGTATAAATTACTAGTTTTCTTTGGCGAATTAAGTGCGGATGAAGGTAGTTAGTAGTTAGTGTCCGGCTTTATAGCTGCAGTACGCCCACGAAGTGTGGTTACGAGGGCTCTTAGCGAAGTGTCCATAAAAGAGGCGAAGAACGCTGAAGTAGGTGAAAATTTCATTTTAACTGCTTTCGAGTGGTGGAAGAGTAAACTGTGGGTTGTAGGTTACGTTTGAAGAGGCTATAATTTTTAAAACGTTTTATTGTAGACCTCCGCTACGAATGTATGTATAGCAGGTATAGGCATACTGCCTATACTATAGCTATATAGAGTAGAGTTGCTAGTACTTTTTAGGTAGGTACCTATATATTCTGTGGTAGAGCCCTAGCATACCTATAGGTATATGAATTGAGTGCCGATTATGTGTGTTCGGAAAAACGTTTGAGAATCTGTCACTCGTCCGTGCTCGGGGTGTGCACTGTGCAGGAGGAAGGTGGGAGAGAAGTTTATTTTCTTGACCATTTTTGTTATGTCAGAGTATTATGTTCGCTATTAAATGTGAAGAGCAGAGTGTGCTCGGAAGAGTGTCTGAGAACTGAGATTCTGTCACTTGCTCGCGTTCGTGCACGATACAAAGGTGGTAGAGAAGTTTATTTTCTCTCTAACATTTTTCGGAGCAGACGCGATAGCAGCGCTATCCGCAGGAAATTGGAAAACGATAAATAAGTTCTGCTCAGGCGTGTTGTTATTCCAGTAGATATGTTTCGAACAACACATTTACGTTTGCTAGCGTTTGTTTTCCGTTTTTGCTGACTCCGGTGGTGGTTTGAAACGGTTTTTGTTAGTTTTTGATTGCGTTTTAAAAGTAAAATTGCACATCCACCAACAATAAATATTTATGATAGAAGCTGTGCCCATAGCACAGCCCGAAGGCTGCTGTTAATAAAACAAAACACATGAAGGCTAGTCTAGTCACCATTATCCTTCATGCAGGTCACTTAGTTAGGTACTACATACAACGCGTATGAAAGGAGCACCTATGAAAATATTTAATTTCTTTTCGAGTGCGAAGAAGTATAAGGTGTTTCCATTGCCATAAATAATCAAGAAATAAAAGTCTGTTTCAATAAAAGAATTTGAAAATTCTTTCTTCAAGGCCAGAAAGACTGGCCATTGGTCTCACACAGATACTTACTTGAATACCCGTCAAACTTGCGCAGATGTTTTCCAAGAAATTCGCATTCACATGCATCGCGCACTCACTGGATTTATGACGGATTAAGTCGCAATACCAATAAGACCAGAAATACATAGATAATTGAGGAAACCGAATGGCAATATTATACGGAATGGTACATAATATATCTTGAAGCATTCTATTGCATCCACGTAAGTCGTCGATCAGGGTGCTTGTTTATAGTAGAGTCGCTTGGAATAGTAATGTGGGATTGGTGGAGATACATGACACGGCTCAAGTTTACAATCGTTTGAAAATTATGTGGGACTGCGACTGCATTGTTCGATGCGTTGGTTCTGGGAAATTTTAGGCATTCATTGCACGGTGTTGAGTATGGATTGAAAACTACAAAGCAGTTGAACCTTTTTTGGTACCTATCATATGTAACAAATTTGTCTATCGTCAAAATTTTGCCAATTTGTTAGTTTTAATTAGAGTTATTGCACCAAAAGCAGTTTTTCTATCCAGTCCATTTCAGTCCGTACAGCTGTGTAAGTTACACGGCTCATCGTTAAAAGTTAGATTGGAAAGTTATACCTTGTTCGATAGATTTCCCAAGAGCTCCGTGATTCTGAGATCAATGAAACTACATCACGGATTTAAAATTTCCACTGCTCAATGCACACGACTCTTTACTCAGCATACTTCTACATGTTCATTTAAATCTGAGCACACACCAGCGAAGTCAACCTAATCAAACCCCACCTTAGCCTTGTTACCCCTACTAACGAGGTTCCTATCAGATGTTGTGCACAATGCCTTATTTGCCTAACAAACAGTATTGGTCCGATTATCCTTTGCCTTTACTCCTACATTATGCATGAGACACTTCCGTCCTTCTGACGAGACTTTGACAAGCGCCTACGCATATAGGAAATTCGATATTTGAATTTTAAAGATCGAACGAGTGGGAGGGTGGCCGATGTCTTTTTGATGCCGGGCCTGGACATGAAATATGACAAAAGTTTGGAGGCGGACGAAAGAGTATAATTTGAAAAGTCAGGGCTTAAACATATTCAGATGTCGGGTTAGAATAACAATACTCCATCTCTTTCCTCGTGTGAAATATATGTCGAATAAGGGATGGATCTAGGAAATGAGCAACAACGTTCTCTTGGACTACACTACACTCTCGAATAGTCTATGGAGTGAACTGTTGTGGGTGGTATATGTAACTCTTTTGAAAAACAGATTTAAAATCAATTTTTGACTATAGTACTTATTATTTTTGCAAGGTAGCAGATTTCTCAAATTCAAAGCATGTTTGAAGTTTCTCAGATTTGTAAGAATGCTCTTTTGTTCAGATTATCGTAAACATCATCAAAGACGTAAAGAACTACTTATTTACTATCTGTAATCACACTTTAGACCCATTAATGATACAAATTGGAGTCTAAAAGACCTTTTACAGTCGATATTAGTTCACAATTACACCCTTCATGAGCTAGCATGACAGACGGGCGAGCACATAATAGTATATTATGCAACGCGGGAATAAAGCAGTGTCTAACGTCACGGGCAGCATATTGAATCCTGAGCGGAATGAAGGATTCTAGGATTAATTCCCGAGCGCAGCGAGGGAATTAAATCTTTAATTCCTGAGCGAAGCGAGGGAATTATGGCAAGAATCCTGAATATAGCGAGGGATTCAAGTCTGCCCAAGGCGAAGACACATTTATTCCCGAGGAGCATACTATATTTTACACACCTACTGCACAGATTACTTAGACGGTGGCAGGCGTCTGTAAGATAATAAAGCTCAGAAATATACCTGATCATGTAATATTGAGAGATAAATAAAATATTGAAAACATACCAGAAGCAACAGATCCGAAAGTCAACTCACACTCACTGAACTACACTTCACGTTCACAATCCACTACCTACGTATTTTTCCAAAAAACGAATTGTTCATATTTAACATATTCAATATAAATAACAAAATACGATAAAATACTAATGTCTTTCTGAAGTCAAAATATTAATTTCACTCGACAATTTACGAAATGGAAGTCAAAATCAATGAAAGAAAAACTTTTGCAAAAACCGTAAAAACAAACAGCGTTATTTTTTTTTGTTTTTTTTTTTTTATTTTTACAAAGCAAAGAGCACATACAGATTACTAGTCATACATCCTTTTTACACTCACCGGGAGGCGCAGAAGGCGAGTGTGGCAACAGTTTTAATACACACACAGCCATATTATTTTTTCTGAAAATTATTTTCTTAGTAGTTCACTTCACATGACATTCCAAATTCAAATCTCATAATAACCCTTGGGCTATTAAGGATTTCCATACAACTTTATATCCCTTGGGATTATTTTCTTGCTTTAAACGCAAGTTCCTTGATACATTATGTTGATATAATAATGCAGAGGTGTGTAAAAGCATTTTGGATTACATTGCTCTTTTAAACTGTTGACTTAGTTAGATAACTAGTCAGTAAGTCTTTTTGAGAAAATTGCTTGAAAGTATGAAGGGGTTTCAATAGATTTTGATTTGTGGTTGGTCAAAGATTTTATTTCAGGTGGTAATTTAGCAGTGAGAACCAAGTCATATTTTCACTCTACAATCATAGATCTTTGACAATTCAGAGATCATAGAGTAACTTGTTTTGCAAGCTCTTTGAGAAATAATGACAAAAAAAATTAAAGACGATTATTTTGTTGATAGATTGAGTTATTGGTACTTAGAAATAAAAAGACTATCTCTTATCTCTAACTCAGTAGAAAAATAAAATTTTGTAGAGAACAATTCATCGGTCTAAAATCTTTGGCATGATACGGCAAGTGACCATACCAGTAGCTAGATGCCGCCAAAGTAAATCTTTGGAAGAAATACGTTCATTGAAAGAAGCAATGGAAGAACAAAGTCATAATGATGGAGACAGCCGGACAGACAATGACGATGCACATTACGACCAGAGGAGGTGTGGAGTGGATGTGGCCTGCATGGCGTTGGTTTGATAATGTTTTACAGCGGTTTTACGACTTTACGAATAGCATTGCGTGGTTCAATACTATTCGTTTTATTTTTATAGGCTCGTTTGTAAGTTTACACTTCAAGTGGCTAGATCTGTCTGGTATGCGTGAGAAATTGTGAAAAATTATGATAGGTATTAAAGTTTAGTCTTTGCCAAACCAAACATATTAAAAAAGCGGAAAGAGCATAGGTAAGTAGTTGTACTGATTAAAATGAACAACTTTCATAGAAATATAAATAGATATAAATTGCATCTTCCATATCAGAGATCTCATATTGTCAATGATTTGATAAATGTAGTTTTTTTTTTATTGTTGCACATGTTTCTTGCAGACATCTTTCTTTCGGCCATCTTGCAACATTCTAACAACAGCTCTACCCCACGTCGTGTCCACATTCGTAATTCGAATTTCAAATGCTCAAAGCAAGTTGTAAACAGTGTTTGTTTTCTCATTGTCTTGTTGGAGTCTGCGCGCGCGCCGCTTAGCGCTTGTCTGCATACAATGACGCCCCCACGCTTGCAGTCTATACTTGGGAAAGAAGAATTAGATTTGCGGTTATACTAGGCCCAAACAATATAGCACAGAATAGCATCACCTCGTGGGTGTCGGAAAACCCGACCTTGTTAAGTTCGAGCTTTGAGTGAGTGAAACTTATCAACTCTACATAACAAATGACCCCAGATCACCCAACTGATATCGTCTAACCCTTACCTAATACCATTTTTTTAATAAAAAAAAGTCCATAAATTCATCACCATCGCCTGTAGGGGGCGCCACAGATAACCGCCATCGATCAACGTTGAAGCTCTCGAGTTACGATCCTATCGCGATAAAGAGATACAAATTTATGACACGTCTCGTTTTCTCTACACACTGTGCAGTGTATGGAGGACTTTATTTATGTTCGCACGAGAGATTATTAAAAAGGTTATATTTTATGTTTACTGACAGAAATAAAAACTTGTTTTTGTACTATAGCAATAAAATTAAAGACTGCCCGCTGTACGATCGACTCTTAATATAAAACAAAATATATATCAGTTACCTTTGCTACATCTCACCTGGTTTCTAGCTCTACAGATACAGGCCAGAAGAAAACAAAACAGTTAACAACAACATTTTCACGTCTCAAGAGAAATCCTTAAAAAAAAAACGTAGTTGACTCTATATAAATTAAATTATAATGGAAAATCTTGTATAAACCACCACTAAATCGCCCATCTAGTAAATATTTAATACATACAATAATGCAATCCCAAACACGTGATTACCATTAACACTGCACTGCCAATACTAGTTACTATCTCAAAACTGCTTAATCTGCCAATCACAGCTCAGATTCCGGCGATAACCACCTAATGCAGCCCGCACGTGGGTAATGTAACCGCATACGTATTAGCTATGGTATTATACTGTGGGGCAATACAATACATGTACAGTATTAATCAGGTACGGCCATCGGTGTAACTTGATACTGAACAAAATGCAGATATCTGATCTACTAATAGAAAAGTAAGACTTTGTAGTTACAAACTATTACTAGTTACTTAAGTACTCCTTTACGCTAAGTTGCAAATTTCAAATGATTAAATTTCTTGGGCTGCCATTATTATTTATTTAGTTTATTCAATCCACCACCGACACTGCCTACTAGAATATAAATACTAATTTTCTTGGGTCAACTTATCTATGGGTCATCTCATTATGATGGTATCCTAATTAATTAATTTGATATTTTATCATATTTACAACAGTGGCTATTGAACACCTTATTAAGGTAAATCATAGAGTACGTAATATTTTTTAGAATAAGATCTTGAATCACCTATGATTACACAATAAATGCATTTGATTTGATTTGCATTTGATTTGATTTAATTTTCATTTTTCTATTGGTCTGTCGTCTCTCTTCTTCAGTACACACTATTAATTTTATCTGCAACGTAATTGCTATGAATTTTATTTAAAGAGGTTACTACGCAATATGCTTTATGCCACCTACGCAGTGTGAAAATACTTAAAGCAATCAGAGATGTCTATCATTATTAGAATGTAACCTGATGCGATACGAACATATTCAAGTGTCGATCTAAATGAACTGAGTATCACTTTACACCAGATATCATACAGACAAATTGACTTTTGACTTTTAGTGTCTTCTAAGAATAAATTCAAAGATTCCTGACTAAAATAGAAATTACGTAAAAGGCTCCTCCAATTTATTTTATTGTTTATTGAAATCATCTATCCATTTAAATTGTATATTCTGTGCCATTTATCAAAACCTAAACATCGTGACTAGAAAATGCGCAATCCAACATTAAAGAATTAAAATCTAGGATATCAAACGAAAAATCAACGAACATGAATCACTTATGAATTTAGAATGTGTAAACTGAAATTTTGGAATCATAAAACCTACATTTAGATGACGCGTTCTAAAATTATCTTAATTTACAACGTAATAAAGCTGTCACAGGCCATTCATATAACAGCTTATAATAGAAATAGTTATTGTAGTACGACAGGGTTTTAAATGAACGTGGCGAAAAAAGGAACTAACGCCACCAAAAAGTCACTCAACGTAATTTTTTTCAGTTCTCCATACAATGTAGCGCGCCCTGTACTTAACTGCCTCCGTGGTCTAGTGGTCAGAGGCATGGGTTTCCGATCTGGATTCGATTCCAAGGGGGGAAACACAAATATGATATTTGACGATTTATCACTTTGTGAGATTTTCTCCAGCTTGGTTAGGGCAATGCAGGCTGAATCACCTGATTTTCTGAAAGAAAAAAGGTTCCGTGCTTCAGAGGGCACGTTCAGGCGTCGGTCCCGGTCGCTGTCTTTGATAGTGGTCGTTACACAAACCATTTCAGACGCCTATTAGCTGTGTTATTAGGCGGTTTAAAAACTCTGACACCAGGGTTCATCGGGTCGATCGACTCGAAAGTCACACGACAAGAAGAAGAAGCGCCCTATAAACCACGTTCATTTAGAGCTTTTTCGTTCTGTAGTTATAACTCGGAGGAGTTTTGATAAATGCGCGTGCGTCGTTTAGGCACGTTCAAAATGTGATTGGAATAAACGGTGGTCAATTAGAATGTTCCTGTTGGTTTGTGCTGAAAGTGTCGTTTGTTTTATTCTCAGTACGTGTCTGGAGTAATCTAAAATTAGAATATCAGCAGAGACCATTATATCTCATGGTTCAACGTTTTTTTGCGCCTGTGCGCACCGATTATTCAAATAGTTATCTTTTTTTTAAATGTGCAGTAAGTTTTTTTTTAATTCAATACTGTAAAAATTCTTTCTTGAGCTTAAGTTAGTCACTTTGAAGCAAAAGTGCTCTACGAAATCGCTGAAAAACTTATGAAAACCAGTGCCAATATCAACAATACTCACTTATAGAACACAGATTCTTTCCTAAAATTTTGTTGATGCAAAACTGCTCAATAAAATCTCTGAAAAACTTACATAAACCGCTTAAGTTAATTGCGAATGCAAAAGCCCTTGTGCGGATAATACCGGGCGACGGGCGTGGGCACGCGGGTAGTCTGTGCTGGGCGGTGTTGCGCGCGCAGTATAAATAACGACGTCACATTTGTCTTGCGCGGGCGCCTGTCGCTAACGAGATCGCGGTCGGCGGCGCGCACCTACAATATAATCGTACTACAGTCGTAGAGAGTGTAGAAAGGGTATTGTAGAGCACTCAATTAAAAGGCAAATCGATAATCTAATAAGTATGAAGAGGATGATGCTGTTCAGAAATCTGAGAAGTCTCTTCTTATGCTTCCTAAATATTGCTGACTATCAGCGAGATTGTGTACTAAGGCTCGTATTTTTAAAGCGATCTCAAGAGTGAGAGCAATAATAAGTATGGATTTGACAGGTCGTTTTGTACTGAAGTAACATTTATGATACGAACTTAAACTCGCTGTCACTCTTGAGAGCTGATTATAAATACGCTCCTAAGTTTCTGCTGGACTGCGTATTTACGTTCTGTACAAGGCCAGAACGCCGCCATAGGGAACTGCTCGCGTATATTTTGTAACGGGGTTTTTATATTTGCGATTACGAAGTATACACAGATTTTAGCGTACTGCTCGTGTATAGTTTGTAATTGAAACGCGCGCGACCTAGTTCCGAAATATACAACGCCACAACACCTTTTGGGCTTATAGAGTTTTTATTGGACACCTTTATATAGGACGGTAAGACTGGGTGTGAGGGACATCAATTACCGCATGTAAGGGACAGTAATACTGGGTGCAAGGGACGGTCATATAAAACTAAGTGTAGTAGTGGATAGTAATGCTGGCTATATGGGACAGTATGAAACATTATGTTTTGCGGGCAGGCAAAAAATGATGGACTAGAATCATTTAAAAACATAGAATGTACCAGCTGCTTCTCTTCCAAGGCAGACAATAAATTTGACTCAAATTTCTTGGAACTACTTATGATCATATTTATTGGAACTATGGTCATATTTCTTGGAGCTATGATAATATTTCTTGGAGCTATGATAATGTTTCTTGGAACTATGAATCTTAGTTCTGGGAAATAAAACTATAGCGAAGCTGCATCTGGTACATTCTATGATTTTAAAATGCTTGCTGGACTAATCCAGCATGGCATGGCAAACTTGTACTCGAACCAAACTTGCCATCGTACCCAACTCGCACTCGTGCCAAACTCGCACTTAAACTCGCACTCATGCAAAACTCGCACTAAAACTCGCATACGTGCCAAAATCGCACTAAAACTCACACTCGTGCCAAACTCGCACTAGTGCCAAACTCGCACTAGTGCTAAACTCGCACTAGTGCTAAACTCGCACTAGTGTCAAACTCGCACTAGTGACAAACTCGCACTAGTGCCAAACTCGCACTAGTGCCAAACTCGCACTAGTGCCAAACTCGCACTAGTGCCAAACTCGCACTAGTGTCAAACTCGCACTAGTGCCAAACTCGCACTAGTTCCAAACTCGCACTAGTGCCAAACTCGCACTAGTGCCAAACTCGCACTAGTGCCAAACTCGCACTAGTGCCAAACTCGCACTAGTGCCAAACTCGCACTAGTTCCAAACTCGCACTAGTGCCAAACTCGCACTAGTGCCAAACTCGCACTAGTTCCAAACTCGCACTAGTGCCAAACTCGCACTAGTGCCAAACTTGAACTAGTGCCAAACTCGCACTGATGCCAAACTCGCACAAGTTCCAAACTCGCACTAGTGCCAAACTCGCACTAGTGTCAAACTCGCACTAGTGCCAAACTCGCACTAGTGCCAAACTCGCACTAGTGTCAAACTCGCACTAGTGCCAAACTCGCACTTGAGATGAACTCGCACTACACCTTGTCCCCACCTTGACCCCACCTTGCCCACACCTTGGCCAAATTTGCCGAACCCGCCAAATATGCCAAACATGCCAAACCCGCCAAATCTGTCAAACCCGCGAACTTTTAGCAGAGACACATCGACTGAAAAGTAATTGAGTAATTAGACTACCCATTACAAGTAATGCAATTAATTTTGGGACTACATGTAATGCCATTATAAATAATTGTAATGTGATTAACGATTAATGCCCAACACTGCCTCTAAGCGTACTGGCAATGTATATTATGAAAGAAGCAATTAACTTATGTCACTACGAACTATACACGAGAATTGGCGTACTCCTGTTGTATACTTTGGAATGCCTAAGTAAAAAAGTGAATTCCAATCTATACGTGAGTAGTTACACCCCCTGGCGTTCTGGCCTTGTACAGAACGTAAATACGCTGCTGGACTCGTCTACCTACTTCAATAAATATGCCACTGGAGAGAAGGAGTTTCGTGGAGTATGGATAAGAAGTCCGCAGCTACTGCAAACATCCTAAGTACTTAGGTAGCTACCTAAAAATTTGGCCATAGCCGTGTAGGGAAGTAAGAATTTAAGCACAACCGAATCGGCCGGTAATACCCTGTATAATTCGAAATGTAAACTGCGAATTCCCTTTGGCTTGCAGAATGCAAATAGTTGATATACTCCGAGGCGTGTTGTGTCGCACTGTCGCTGTCGCCTGTAAATAATACTGTCGCCGCAACGACGCCCGCGACATTGGCGACATTGGCGACCCGGCGAGAGAATGAAATGAGTAATTGTGAACACGGCTTGTTTGTGCAATCATAAGGTAATTTATAGTCAAAGCTATGTATGAATGTATCGAGCTACAAACAATAGCCATCATATATCCAGAATCGTTTTACGTAAACCCACTATTTTTTATACGGGGTGTAAGGAACAGCTTCCCGCAAACTGATAGGAGTTGTTCAGTCAACGAAACTGAACAACTTATAAGCCAAGAATATTTTTCAGGAAATGTATAGAAAAATCTAACTTTCCCACAAAATTACCACATCAATCAGACAACTTCCTGAAAGACTGACTGAGGCTCAGTCACTGAGCAACCCTTATCAGTTTGCGGGAAGCTATTCTGTTCTAAAGCGGTTTCACACTATTTCACCGCAAAAATATGCGAACGACTAAAATCTTATGGTATAGTAGTAGTTATACGTATAACTACTCGTATGTAAGTATTTCCCGATAGGAAGTTGACCCATATTGAAGTCAGGAAAACAAATAAGTCAATGTCCCAAATAGTTATTTGTTGCAAGTAAACAACTTTATTTATAGTATTACTGAAAATACGGCAAGTAAAACCACAGTAAAACATTTTACGATGAAGGATATCGCCGGGGGTGATCTGTTTCGGACATTCTTTAGAATAATAAAAGTTAAGATTGAATTAAAATAATAAAAAAAATAATGTAGCTACATTTTTAATAACTTTTGCTGTTCCAGGGTAGGTTCGTGCTTCTCGGTGGGGATGTAGTATATGAGCTGATGAAGTATCAAGAAAAGCGGTGAGGTAGAGTATCTATTTATATTCTACGCCCTAGACTAGATGCATGTAATCTAAACTTAGCTTCCGAAAAAAAAATGGAAACTAATTAAACCACTTTAAAGTTTTCCTCCATGGCCTGCTTCACACGAACTCACGTTGAACTCTCAGATTAATTACTTCGTAAACAAAATACTTGAAAACTTGCACCGTTGTTCCGTAATGGAGATTAATATGCACAAGTAAAGCATAATGGAACAGTTACGGGGTCGTTAATATTGCACATCAAACCTTTAAAAACTCTGACACCAGGGTTCATCGGGTCGATCGACTCGAAAACTACAAGACGGAAGAAGAAGATCGAACCTTGAAAAGCGACAGGGACGTTTGGCATTCTAAGGTGCAACAGAAATAACACGCTCTACAATGAGCCTAACTTGGCCGATATGTGTAAATACAGAGAGTATAAAAATTTCCTAACCAAACACTAGGGGTGATCCCATGAAACTGAACAACTTTCTTTCCCCAAGGAACATAGGTCAGAATATGGAAAAAAAATTAGCCCTCCCATACAAATGTTGTCAGCGGCTCCAATAATTTTGTATGGGAGGGCCATTTGTTTTTCATATTTCAACCTATGAGGAAAGTTGTTCAGTGTCATAGGTAGGTTCAAACCCCAAAAGTTTGGTCAGCAATTTCTTTTCTCCCTGTATAAACAGCCCCGTTCTGTACCGGGACTTTCAGCGTGTCATTACAGAATAATGGCGGCGACAAAGTTAGAAAGCGTTTTCGAGTAGAGTCACTGTGGAGTGAACAAACGTGTTTTCAATAAAACAATGTCAATGATTCAATATTTCAGGAGAATACTGAAAAAAAATCATAATTAATAAAATGGCCTACTGAAAGACACTGCTAAGAAAGGACCAACAAATAAGAGAAAAATGATACTCATGCTTATTAATAAAGTGCACTCTATGAGATATAATGAGAAAACGTCTGATGCACAAACAAAAAATTGGCAAGATAACATTAATAAACATAATATTAATTGAATTACTTCCAAACACACAGCTAAAATATTAGCTGAAACCTTTAATATAATAATTTTTGATAACGTGTTATACGAACCTCATCCCCCGAAACAAAACAGCCATAATAAAGTACAACAAAAGCAATCGGACATTTCAAACGGCTATTTTATTTATTGCCGAAAGTACGGAACCCAATCACGCTTGTGGTGTCACGTGCTACTAATGCTAGGGTTTATACAAACCAACTGCATCTTAGTTACTGTAAAGCTGAAAACTGCAAGACAGATTGCATGCAGTTGACACGAATGCACATTACCTACTTGCATAATGTGACCACGTGTTTAATTCTTTCAGGACTTTGATGTAATTGATATAAAAGTTCACGACGAATTGAGAACCTCCTACTTTTAAAAAAAAAAATCAATAAGTGCGGTTCTTTAGACGTTGACACGACCTTACTATTATTCGCATAAGCTGCAAACTTCAAACTATACTATAAACTGGTGTTGTACTGGTGAAGTAGAAGTGGACGCCCGCCGCGCCTTTATGTAACTTGTGGTAGAAGTCCTTCCAGTTGACAGCAACCAATTTCATCAGCACGGGATTCGTCTATATATCCACTTGAACTGCCTCTAAAAGCAATTTTATGTAGTTGCATTGTAGTTGGTCCGTATAGTCCGTTAATATGGAACCCTAGTTGTCACAATGGGGACACTGTTATTGCTCCCATGATCTAGTTTGCTGTATATTGGTTTCTGGGGAACGATATTATCTGTGACTAATTCAGTTTGCTTATTATCAAGGTTGTACAGAATGTGGATGATGTTATAAGTAGCGATTCAGATGCACCGATGTTAGGAACGAATTCAGAATCGAGGGGTACTCTTTACTAAAGGGATTATCATATAATTTAAGTTCCTAACTCCTTGGAGATGCTCCAGAAAATGTCACACGACATGAAACATCGTATCCAATTCAAGCTTTCAGTTTGATTGTACTATCATCACATCTTCTTAGAATTAACTTAAAAAAATGCGCTTCCAAAAACATGATTATTGATTACACTACACTACACATTGTAGGAAATCGAAGGACTCATACTTTACGTCCAAATATTTCTAAGAACAGCGAATGTCTCACCCCTAAAATATGCGGTTGCAATATCGCTTGACAGCAATGGCCACCCTAGTAAAGCTTTCTGAGTCACCAGGTCCGCGTAACCTTCCAAATTGTTATTCTAAAACTGCAGTACTGTCACATCTTGAAAATAACCCTGAGTTGGCCGCCGTAATAAAGAACGAAGTTTCCCTTTGAAATCTCTGACACAAGATCTGAAGATCTGAAGACTGCACGCATCCCAAAAAGTTTTTAAGTCACCCAAAGCATTAATCTTATTGTCAAGTCTCGGAGAGAACCTAAAACAATTCTGGAAAGACAGTAATAAAGACTTGGATTGAAGTATGTGAACCAGTAGGTCTGTCTTTGAACTGACACAGGATTTCAAGACCGCACTGCACGCATCCCAATAGTTCTTAAGTCGCCAAAATCATTCGGTTCCGATTGTTTTATTGCCACGTCTCGGCTAATCTCTAAAATAACCGGGGGCCCTTATTACCTGCCGGAGGATGACAGTAATGAGGGCTTGGGTTGAGTCATCTGAGTCACCAGGTCATGAAAAGTCTTTCTTCGAAATTCCCAAAACCATTCTGTCCCAAATCAGCACGCATCCAAAAAAGTTCTGAAGCCATTGAGTATCGATTGTCTTATTGTCACGAGTATTGGCTAACCCCTAAAATAGCCGGGGGCTGACAGTAATGAGGGCTCGGATTGAGTCGTCTAAGTCACCAGGTCAGGGGCTCAGGGGTACTCCGCCCCCGAGTTTACTGACGGCTGTGACGCTGACGTTTATCGGAGAGGGGCGCTAAAATATCGCTAGTTTTAATTCCGACGATGCCTTATAGAAGAACTTTGCAAAGTTTACATGATTTGCCTGCTTCGATTAAGACTACAATACAACTATCATACAGTACTGTTATCTTCCATCTAAAATTATTCCTTGCAAATTCTACTAATTTCAGTTCAGCGTGTTGAATCAAAAATAGGTCTATTGCTTTCTAAATGAACCTTTCAATAAACTTATAGTAAGATTATGTTAGGAGAGGTCTGTCCTCAGAATTTCGTAATTTATCTGGGTTTAGCAAGGCCAGGCCTGGCGCACTCCGGCCGGTAGGCATGAAGCTACAAGTACTTGCACCGCCCCACGCGTGGGGCTTAGTTCAGTAGGCTGTCGCGCGTCGCTCGATTCGTACTGTATATTCCGCTCACGCACGCGTAGCGCAGTCGCCTTGTTAAAGTTATCGCGCCAAGTTTTAGTTTATATTTAAATGATTTAATTAATCTGTATGGTAGTTTTCTAGACTCTTTCGATAAATTTAATAATATAAGTAGGTTAGGTCTTAGGTGCTTATACCTACTAACTTAACAACTAAAGTATACCTATAAGTAAACGGCCTCCGTGGTCTGAGCTATGGGCTTTCGACCCGGAGGTCCTGGGTTCGATTCCCGGCGGGAACATTTGGGAACTAAAAACTAGTCCCGCGCAGTTGGCCGATCTCACCGAAAATCGATTGGATTATACCTAGGTAGAATACATAAATTATTCCTGTGATATGATACCTATTTCAATTTCACCTACCAGACAATTTCCGTTACGTCACCAAAAGTCGCTAGTCGCAAGGTCGCAACCCTAAAACGTGCGAGTGAGCGAGCTGTTTGAGACTTTCAAAGAAATAATAACTCTCGCGCGTAGCTGTTCGGCACATTTTTGCTTGCATGCGCGATCGGTAGGTTATTATAAAAGTAGGTATTGATGCGCTTGCGAACGGAATTGGACTTTATTCTCGGGCGGAAAGATTTATTTTTCTTACGATGTGGTTTTAGAGTGCGTCTTCTGTACCCTAGTACTATTATATATTCTGTGTCCATAATCTCGTTCTTTTCTAATTCTCACCAAAATTCAGACATTTTAGTGTCACAAGCATCGCTACCGTCGTACTATTTTCACACTTGGACGTGACTCCGCATCCCTTATTCCCTTACCGTGCACTCCGAGGGGGTTTTAACGAGCCAGCGTTGGGGTCAGTCCGCACTCGGTGATTATCGACACTCGAATTTTGACAGTTATTGGATATTGCCGTATTGCACGTCAAATGGGTCCCAGTGCGGTGGGCGTGCGATTAGTCGCAGTTGCACATTGCGTTGCACTAATGAAGCGATGTATGTCGACGATTTAATGATTGCTGCAGAGTATTTCATGTCCCTTGTCAACTTTAATTTGCAATTTATTGTTAAAATTTTTATCATTTACATTTGTTTTTGAGACTAATCCTAGACAAAAAAATTAACAATAGACTCATATCATAAATTTGTTTTACTGACTGTTTTAGTTTGGTGTTATTCTAACCAACAAATTTTATTATTTATTTCCCAACCCACTTTTGGAGTTAACTGAAACTTCGAGTCACTTCTGAGTAGATCTCGTTTCAACTTTTCCTATCATCAAACTTTAATCAAGTTATGAAATAGATGTCGCGTTTCCCTTTCAAGTAGATTACGAAATAAAACTTTAGGGAAAAACAAAATGGCACTCTGGAAAAAAACATTGCGAAAATCGTGAAGGAAATATAAGAAGCATTTTGGAATGGGTTCCGTGGAGGTGGCTGTCTAATTCGAATTCGTGAAAACATGGTGAAAACTAAGCGGGCATGTATAACATCATTCATACTCACACATTTACATTTACACACAGTATAAAGATAACTATAACGACAAAGTTTTTAATTCAATAATATGTATTGGGCGCATTTCCACTAGACGGCACGTCAACGGCAACGGCGACGGCACGTTACCGTCGACGATATCGTAGGTGAGATAATGTATGAAAATCAATGAAATTATATGACACGCTTTTCCACTTGCCGGCACGGCACCGTCACGGCATGTCATCGATTCCCATAGATATTGTCACGTGATCGTCGCCGTGCCGTCGCCGTTGCCGTTGACGTGACGTCTAGTGGAAATGCGCCCATTTTTACCACACACACGTGCTTGTGCCTTAATTTTCAAAAGTATTATTTTATTATTTTATTATTTTTTTATTAATTTATATTGTAACATGATTGTGATTTTATAGACACAATCTCATAATGTTCTCAAGTTTTTCTTCATTGATGATTTGCTGTTGGAATAGCGAGGTAAACATAATGGTCCTAATATACACATCATGATCACTGAATGCCAGTTGATGTTCAAACTAATTATAATACCTAACAAACCTAATTTACGACAAAACAAATTGTCCTACTAACAAAATTCAGTAAGGGTTTGCTGAAGTTATGATCGCAAAAACTGGGGATCATTTCCCTGGGCGACACTTTTACCAACTTTTATAACTGGATCGAGCAAAGTGTTTCCCTTACTCCGTCCAAATTGACACTTAGCTTGGTGCTTCAAAAACAACTATGCGAAACAGCTACCTATGAGAAGATTTATTTATAGAGTCTGTGCGAAAAGAGAACAGGCATAGAATTGGAGGGCGCACATTTGTATTAATTAACCCACGGCTGGTTGCGTGGGGTTTATGCCTAAGTCTTTGACCTAAAACCTCCAAAATTTAATGTAGAAGTTACTGTTAAAGACCTGGGCATAATCCTCACACGACCAAGCGACGGTTAATTAAATAGAAAATGCGCGCCCTCAAATTCCTGTTCTCTTTTCGCACAGACTCTAGCACGACAATTTTCTTTAAGTTTTGTTAGATTTTTAAGACGCTTTTGACATTATGGTGTTTAGAGGGTTGGAAGAGGTACCTATAGGAAAATCTGGACGTCCCAGGCAAGATTTTACGCAATCAGATATTGCAACAGATGGTTATTCGGAATCAAGTACCTATACATGCATCTTACGCATGTTTCGCGATAATCGAAGTAGGGCATTATCCTAAAAATTGAAATAATTATGAATTCAACATCACTCTAACACCAGGGTTCATCGGGTCGATCGACTCGAGACCTACACGAGAAAAGAGAGAGAAAACATCAATATCTTATCCACATTTTTCGCCTTCAGCAGAATTCGATAAAGTTGTAAATGTTTATGAATAATAAGGCCCCAGGTGTCCTCATCTTTTAAGGAGAGCCTTTTGACTTAATAATGATATTGTATTTTCTGATACCTTCTTTAGGAGCAATTTATATCTTTAAAAAAGCTTAGCTGACTTGCATCTTCTAAGTAATAAAGAAGAAGCCGCAGAATTCTTTTCGAGGAGTAATAAATTCCTTTGTGTCGCGTCTCCGAGGCAATTTTTCCACGATATCTCAGTCAATAGAGGCAGCTACAAAGCTAGACTGCTGTCTCACTACTGCCACAATTCAATAACGACTTCTGCAATCCGAATGCAGTTGCGGGCTTCCGGGGTGCAAGACATAGACGATTTAGGCTGAGTTCGAGGTCAGCTGTTTGATGTTAAACTACTTAAATTGTGTTAGCAATGGTTTTAGCATTGTTGGATTTATATTTTGTCTTATGTTCGTGCCCTTAATACGGAGAACCAAGTGACACCCTTTACTCTATGTCAAAAAAATAGTTCCGACTCCCAAGTCGCTCTCTAACTTTTTGTAGAAGCTATTCCTCACCGATTTTACCATTAACGACTAGTTACTAGAAAAGTAATATTTTACTAATACACAGAATTAGTTAATTGATGAAAATGGCACGTAGGCTTTAGTACGTTCTTCACGTCTCGACATTGTCTGATCCGAACTTGCAGAAAGTTCTATTTCAACACCTTCATTTGTCACCAACTTACACCATCCCCGAAGCCACCCTGAACCCAGCGACTCAATATATTTCCTTTGTGCGACGCCATTGATTAAACCAGAGTGTAAATGCCTCGGTCCACCGCCTCAGCCCGATCACTTTGTTCCTAGTTCCTGGTCTAGCCTTAGAGAAACTTTTTCTCTCTGTTGACTACTAAGCGATGTGATGCGATGTGCTAGTGTGGCGGATATTAAAATTCTCTTTGAATCGGTGACAGTCAGTCCTGTCTCTAATTTTTGAACGTGTGAATGTGTGAGGAAATACCTAGTCAGCGTGCGTTACTCACAATGTTGATTACTGATTTGAGAATGAGAAGTCGCTGGCGGCGGTCGCTCTTGCTCCCAGCCCCTTCTATTCTGTGTTGTTGATTATCGTATGTTATTCTCAAAGTGTTTTCTTGTTTTCAGCCAGCTCTAGAAAAACAGATAATTTGAGCACTTTTTTGTAAACAACCAGCACAAGCACATACTCCATGAGCAGGTTCTGAAGGGTACATACTTACATGCAAAGTAACACACATACCTATAACATCCATTTTGGGATAAGAAGAAGATGGTCTGCAGCTAAATAAAAGACTATCGACAGCATGGCTTGTAAGTATATTACTGTAGTGAAGGATTGTCAAGTTATCACATAAACTGCATTACACCAAAACCCTCGAATTGTCCGGGAAGAGAAACACCTGTTTTATACATTTGTGTTTTTTTTAGATCTCAGTCCAGCTGGAAGATATAAAATCAATAAAACTCATTAATTCAACATAATACCATTTTTACGATGTAATATTCGGTGATAACCATGAAAACACCACACATAACATTAAACTTTTAAATGTGGAAGCCATAAGCGGTACCACGGAGCGACAACGAGGCGACGCGTCGAACACATCGAAAGTTATAAACGACTCGACAAGAGATGAATACGAATTAGTTGCGAGTTCTAACTCCTAGGATTCTATTTTTGAAAGTCAGTAAATAAAATAAAAAGATTACTTAAATTTCTCAAATTACTATAATAGTAATGGTTAAGGAGTAATTAACTGGTCAGTCGAAAGTGCCAAATTTTTTGTTTTTCTGTATTTCGGCCTAACTATTCCTTGGGGAAAGTTGTTCAGTTTTATGAGAAGTTTCATACCTAAAGTAGCTAAAGTATCGTCAGTTTTTTTTTTACTCCCAGTATAAATTAAAAATAGAAACTTCTTATCTTAGGGCTTGATTCCGCTGTATGAACAGGTCTTAAAGTTATTTTAATTGGGGCACTTAAAGCATAATTTACAAATTCAGTTATACATACAGTTATTCATTATTAAATTTTCATTCACTTTCTGTCTTTCAAAAATTGATCAGCTGTTCAAGTTTTATCTTCGTGCACACTTGCGGACAAAGTGTGATGATAAGTTGCCATCGGACCAAGTTCTGAAACTGCTCTTAGCAAATTCTAAGGTGTCAACAGAATTATGCTCTACAGTTCTGTTGTATATAATTTAATATCTGAGTTATACTTTGGCTGGGCTATTCAAACCGTTTCATATTTTACAAGGTATTTCTAATTGCATCTACGTTTGTTTTTTATATTGATTTCCCAAATATATTTCTGTAGTATGTGTAAAAGTCAATACGAATGTTCTTTTATCATTCTGCTGCAAGAATAAGAAATATTTGCAGTTAATCAGAGAAATCTTTGGCAATCAAATCACTTCGGTTTCAACACTTTAGCTCCCACTATTTTTACCTCATTCATAAAATCTAGTTGCATATAAAAAATATCAATTTATCCCTGCCATTGCAAGAGATCAGTGATAATAAAACCCTTCAGAGCTACAACAAAGCTGCCAACTGGTAACTGGTACAGACTGAACATTCATCATTCGCACCCGACACTCAATAGAGGGAGTTTAAACTTTTAACTGTATGAATAAGACGGCTGTTGAATACGGCTTGTATTTAATCGAGCAATAAATGCTGTTTGATTTTTAAATTTTATTTAATAGGTCTTTATTTGTGATGGGTTTGCTCCTGGCCTGAATAGTGTTGGTTAGAGTGGCAACTCCGCCAACCGAGAAGATTCCTACTAGAAGACGGATTAAATCTGTATTTTAAAGAGGAGAGATTTTTAATCTTGTCTTGTCTTGTCTATCCCACTTCTGGGCAAAGGCCTCTCTCCGGTCTCTCCACGACCGGCTTTTTAATAAACTTATAAAATAATTGACCGATTATTAAACCCTTTTAGTATTGCATTGTTCACAAATCTGTAGCCTGGATAAAATTTTAGTTTGCTCTATAGTTTTTACCGACCAACTATTTTATCCATCATCGCAAATAATAATTTCCTTCTATATCCTGTTGGATTATGCACATTGTTCACTGTTTGTCGCTTTCCCCTTCGAATAGTAATGCAATTCTATGTTTTTTGTCTCCGCCCCCCTTGCCCCCTGTGCCCCCCGCTGCTACCCTGAATTTCTTGATAACTTCATTTCAAATGCGCGCGCTAGGACGGCGGTGTGCAGAAGTGACTTGCATTTTTCGATTCATAAGTTTGGTATTGTGTTTAGATTTGCAACGGATGTTTTGGGATGTCAAAACAGCTCGTTATTCTTATTATCAGGAATATTAAAATGATTTGTTTTGTTTATATTTCAATATTTTAGAAAGACCAAACATGCCATCAATTTAAGGTAGTTCAACGAAACCTGTGAACGAAACGAAGAATGGTTCTGTCTGATTGATAACGTTTTGACTACCAGATACAATACCTTGCTGTATGTACCCCATCAGTATGCGCGAAAGCCTTTGTGCCTTTAAGTTTTCATCCAGATTAAAATCAAAAGCTTACTTAAACATCGCAAATAAAAAACGTGTTTTTGCTTTCGTTGCTTCGAACTATATTGCATAGCCCCGTCTAGTGCAATGCATATGCAGTATGCAGGTTGGATGCAGGCCGGTCCCCGGGGTCTAATTTTCGTAACCCTGCCCTGTGGGGACTTATCCTATCGCAGTTTTCTATCGGCGTTTTCTATTTGATCTTATAGAGCTGCTTTTAGTGTGATTCGTGAAATTTGGTGTGAGTGTGACATTTTTTATTATGAAATCGAAACCTATATCGAAATATAGCAGAACCCAAGTAGCATTCGGGGTTCTATATAAGATGTTTAGTCGTTCACATGTACTCCACAAGCTGTGTAAGTCAGCTGTATAAGAGCTGTATAGCTTGCTATAATGCTCTTATAAAACCAGTTTGGGCACAAATTAGACAGCCTTAAGTTCACTATGGCTGTACATTAGCAGTATAGTAGCATTATAATGGCAGTTTAAGTAGTAACATTGGACTTAAGGCTGACTTACGGCACTATATGGGACGCAGTGTGAACTATACAACGTACATGAGTGTAATAAATAGTAACAAGTGGCTAAATACACAGCCTTCACAGTTATAAAATCCGACAAAAGTACTCCAGTGCTACTTAAAATTCACGTGTGTCCTAAATTATTTCTTTATTTTATTAATTATTCCTCATTAGTTTGGTTTTGTGTGTGCCATCAGAAACATAACTCCGGCGGATATCAATTGGATAAAAATTTATGATAACACGCGTTAACTTACATGTTTTAAATACTTTAATCATGTTAATGCCATGGGAATGCAACTTTATCGTGAAATATATACATATTTACAGCTAAAATATTCACGCGCCTCTGTAAAAACGCGATATTCATTTAAAAATATTTAAAACTGGCTGAGAGGAAATCTATAATTTTCAGTTTTCGATATTATATTGGCATTATAATTATACTACGGTAATTAATTATAACATGAAACAAAAACTCAATCGCTCTATCTGCGTATTTTGTGATAAATCTGCATGATAATTTTGGAGATTTATTTGGTAAATATTTTAGGTTAGTAGAACAAAATGGTGGAAATGAAATACGGCTATGGGAACTGTTATAACTCCAATTTAATGCGGTGAGCGTTATATAGGTTCACATGTGTTCTGTTAGAATGCTGTTATCTATATGAAGGCCCACATTTACACCACTACAGAGCCAATGTCTATAAATTTATTCTAATGTGAACCTTCATACAGCTTTAAGATGTAATTCAGGTCAATTGTGTATCATCGTTCACCTTTCAAAATATCTGAAATTTTAGAGATCCGCAATAATAATTATTGCCGTTAAATCACCTAGCCAGGGTACTAAGTCAAGTACTACCTAAAATACAAATTTTGTAACAAACTAAATAAATAATAATAAACACACAACTGTGGGATAAGTGTAATAGAATATCACATTCACATTCATGTTCAGCTTACAGCAAATAAGAGTAGTACTTGTGGACAAATAAACTGCTATTGATGTTAATGGACAACACATATAGTCCTTTTAACAGCCTATAGTACACATGCGAACCATTTAAACACTTCTGTACAGATAGTAAAAAAAGGTTATTTTAATGATCACAAACAAGTCCTACTACAGCTACTAGCTGTATAACAGTCTAAAACAAATAAACATAACAGCTATTGGCTTTATAAATGACCACGTGTGTTCTATTAAAATGCTAGCTCTATAACATCGTACAAGTAGGCCGTTAAACAGCTGTTGCCGTATCTCTACCTTCCTATAATGCTCTTAGTCAGACGGCTGACTAAAGGATAGTTGTTAGAGTATTATAACACCAACAGTCGTATAAAAGTATAAATCTATACTCCTATAAGTCCCTTAGACAGGTATAGGTGTTATTAATCGCAATAATGCAGCTTATACATCACGAGTGAACTGTAATAATGCTTTAAGTACACCTGTGAACTAAATGTGTACTCTTAAATGGAGTAAAATGCTACTTGGGAATAGCACGCCTCATAAAATTTGAGGGGCATTTCAGAATTTTAAAATTAGAATAATGTATTGTTGTAGCAATGAGTTCCCAGCCTACCTATTAATAAACCTAAAAATTAAACCCTACATCGAAGCCCTATGATCCCTTCTGGCATCTAGAAAGAGAAGCAGCTAACACATTCTATGTTTTTTTTATTCCAGCAAGAAAGTTTCAATATCTTACTAAGCCCAGCCCAATATCTTTAAATGAATCTATTCACAACGTTTTGTAGTTTTCAATTGAGATAAACCGCTTATCTTCGGTGATTTATTGCCACTAATACGAGTATTGTACTCAATCTACGTACTCAATACACATCTGGTATTCTTCAAATCCTCACACGTGAAAGCCAAACAGCTCTAACATGGTGACATCTCATTTTGGACCCCTACGTAAAAGAATATAGTGCTTTGTGCCCCTATAAAAGACTGAAGCGTTAATCTCTCGCTACGAGATCTTGGAATTGGACTGTGTCCCCTTTGGATTCGATTCCTGGCCTTAGTTTGGTTACCAGTCGAATAACAGTAGGTAAAAGACAGACAAACGGTGTTACTTTCGCGTTTTTAATAGATAATGGAGGTACCTATGATACCTACAGCAACAACAGCAAAAAACAGTGACTAGGAATATACAGTCTAGAACTCTACACTATAAACTAATTTTCTGACTTTACTTACATACTTTTGAGACTCTCGTTCAGCTGTCGTATTTATTATGTTACGTAGAGTCTACATCAAATTTATTTTACTATCAGTGATTTGACATATTTCGTTTTACTAGTCATCCAGGCTTTTTACCGACGACCTAATTTAAGTTAAATTAATATGTTTATGTATCCCAATAATTACATGCATTTCTTCAAGTAATATGAGCAACTCCCATCTCTACCAGTCCTTCGATTTCCATCAGACTCCAGCCCCATTTCAACCCCTAACATATTTCAAGTGCAGGATTAAAACGTCTATAGTAGAGCGCGAATGCGTAATGTTTGCCAGTGACAGCAGATCTATGCGTTTTAAAATTAAGGTCCTTACGAGCCAGGGGCGATCTTTTTAATCTCACACGACCCATTAATTCGACCCACTTGGCCCACGTTCGGTACAGATGGCTTGGGTGTTAAAAGATTAGAATTTGAAGTTTGGAATTGTAAGGATTTGGTGGATCGTGGAAACGGAAGGGTGCCCTAATTTGTTTCTGCGTTTGTCGTTGAAAATTACGTATTTTCATCCCAATGGGTAAGTGCCTACCTAACCTAGGTAAGTATAGGTAGTCAGCGTCTGATCGTGGTTTGTTTTTGTAGGTACACGATTATGGTTATGCCAACCCAACTATACTTTTAAACGTACGTACGTAAGTATATGTACTAGGTAAAAATGTTATCTCTTTGCATTAAAAAACATGTGGGGCTAAATCCACTTCACATCGTAAATTATGGCTGTTAAATACAACAACCTTTTTATCAACCAAACCCCCAATTTCCCATCGAAATAAAACAACACAAATTTCACATTGTCCAAATTCATATTCCTAATTAACCATAAACGTGTTATTTATGGCACAATATCTCCCCCATGTGCCACACGAAAAAAGGAAATAAACGTAAAAAATGTGCCAAGTTACTTGAACAAAACGCGTACAAAACACGAGGGCGTTTGACAAGGCATGACGTGTCCGAAATTCCCCATGTCCTTAACTTAATTAAGCCGCCCCGGCAATAATTGCTTTAAACTGCATGTAATTGGGATACATAAACATATTAATTTAACTTAAATTAGGTCGTCGGTAAAAAGCCTGGATGACTAGTAAAACGAAATATGTCAAATCACTGATAGTAAAATAAATTTGATGTAGACTCTACGTAACATAATAAATACGACAGCTGAACGAGAGTCTCAAAAGTATGTAAGTAAAGTCAGAAAATTAGTTTATAGTGTAGAGTTCTAGACTGTATATTCCTAGTCACTGTTTTTTGCTGTTGTTGCTGTAGGTATCATAGGTACCTCCATTATCTATTAAAAACGCGAAAGTAACACCGTTTGTCTGTCTTTTACCTACTGTTATTCGACTGGTAACCAAACTAAGGCCAGGAATCGAATCCAAAGGGGACACAGTCCAATTCCAAGATCTCGTAGCGAGAGATTAACGCTTCAGTCTTTTATAGGGGCACAAAGCACTATATTCTTTTACGTAGGGGTCCAAAAATGAGATGTCACCATGTTAGAGCTGTTTGGCTTTCACGTGTGAGGATTTGAAGAATACCAGATGTGTATTGAGTACGTAGATTGAGTACAATACTCGTATTAGTGGCAATAAATCACCGAAGATAAGCGGTTTAATCTCAATTGAAAACTACAAAACGTTGTGAATAGATTCATTTAAAGATATTGGGCTGGGCTTAGTAAGATATTGAAACTTTCTTGCTGGAATAAAAAAAAACATAGAATGTGTTAGCTGCTTCTCTTTCTAGATGCCAGAAGGGATCATAGGGCTTCGATGTAGGGTTTAATTTTTAGGTTTATTAATAGGTAGGCTGGGAACTCATTGCTACAACAATACATTATTCTAATTTTAAAATTCTGAAATGCCCCTCAAATTTTATGAGGCGTGCTATTCCCAAGTAGCATTTTACTCCATTTTAAGAGTACACATTTAGTTCACAGGTGTACTTAAAGCATTATTACAGTTCACTTCGTGATGTATAAGCTGCATTATTGCGATTAATAACACCTATACCTGTCTAAGGGACTTATAGGAGTATAGATTTATACTTTTATACGACTGTTGGTGTTATAATACTCTAATACCACAACTATCCTTTAGTCAGCCGTCTGACTAAGAGCATTATAGGAAGGTAGAGATACGGCAACAGCTGTTTAACGGCCTACTTGTACGATGTTATAGAGCTAGCATTTTAATAGAACACACGTGGTCATTTATAAAGCCAATAGCTGTTATGTTTATTTGTTTTAGACTGTTATACAGCTAGTAGCTGTAGTAGGACTTGTTTGTGATCATTAAAATAACCTTTTTTTACTATCTGTACAGAAGTGTTTAAATGGTTCGCATGTGTACTATAGGCTGTTAAAAGGACTATATGTGTTGTCCATTAACATCAATAGCAGTTTATTTGTCCACAAGTACTACTCTTATTTGCTGTAAGCTGAACATGAATGTGAATGTGATATTCTATTACACTTATCCCACAGTTGTGTGTTTATTATTATTTATTTTAGTTTGTTACAAAATTTGTATTTTAGGTAGTACTTGACTTAGTACCCTGGCTAGGTGATTTAACGGCAATAATTATTATTGCGGATCTCTAAAATTTCAGATATTTTGAAAGGTGAACGATGATACACAATTGACCTGAATTACATCTTAAAGCTGTATGAAGGTTCACATTAGAATAAATTTATAGACATTGGCTCTGTAGTGGTGTAAATGTGGGCCTTCATATAGATAACAGCATTCTAACAGAACACATGTGAACCTATATAAACGCTCACCCGCATTAAATTGGAGTTATAACAGTTCCCATAGCCGTATTTTCATTTCCACCATTTTGTTCTACTAACCTAAAATATTTACCAAATAAAATCTCCAAAATTATCATGCAGATTTATCACAAAATACGCAGATAGAGCGATTGAGTTTTTGTTTCATGTTATAATTAATTACCGTAGTATAATTATAATGCCAATATAATATCGAAAACTGAAAATTATAGATTTCCTCTCAGCCAGTTTTAAATATTTTTAAATGAATATCGCGTTTTTACAGAGGCGCGTGAATATTTTAGCTGTAAATATGTATATATTTCACGATAAAGTTGCATTCCCATGGCATTAACATGATTAAAGTATTTAAAAACATGTAAGTTAACGCGTGTTATCATAAATTTTTATCCAATTGATATCCGCCGGAGTTATGTTTCTGATGGCACACACAAAACCAAACTAATGAGGAATAATTAATAAAATAAAGAAATAATTTAGGACACACGTGAATTTTAAGTAGCACTGGAGTACTTTTTGTCGGATTTTATAACTGTGAAGGCTGTGTATTTAGCCACTTGTTACTATTTATTACACTCATGTACGTTGTATAGTTCACACTGCGTCCCATATAGTGGCCGTAAGTCAGCCTTAAGTCCAATGTTACTACTTAAACTGCCATTATAATGCTACTATACTGCTAATGTACAGCCATAGTGAACTTAAGGCTGTCTAATTTGTGCCCAAACTGGTTTTATAAGAGCATTATAGCAAGCTATACAGCTCTTATACAGCTGACTTACACAGCTTGTGGAGTACATGTGAACGACTAAACATCTTATATAGAACCCCGAATGCTACTTGGGTTCTGCTATATTTCGATATAGGTTTCGATTTCATAATAAAAAATGTCACACTCACACCAAATTTCACGAATCACACTAAAAGCAGCTCTATAAGATCAAATAGAAAACGCCGATAGAAAACTGCGATAGGATAAGTCCCCACAGGGCAGGGTTACGAAAATTAGACCCCGGGGACCGGCCTGCATCCAACCTGCATACTGCATATGCATTGCACTAGACGGGGCTATGCAATATAGTTCGAAGCAACGAAAGCAAAAAACACGTTTTTTATTTGATCTTATAGAGCTGCTTTTAGTGTGATTCGTGAAATTTGGTGTGAGTGTGACATTTTTTATTATGAAATCGAAACCTATATCGAAATATAGCAGAACCCAAGTAGCATTCGGGGTTCTATATAAGATGTTTAGTCGTTCACATGTACTCCACAAGCTGTGTAAGTCAGCTGTATAAGAGCTGTATAGCTTGCTATAATGCTCTTATAAAACCAGTTTGGGCACAAATTAGACAGCCTTAAGTTCACTATGGCTGTACATTAGCAGTATAGTAGCATATATAATGGCAGTTTAAGTAGTAACATTGGACTTAAGGCTGACTTACGGCACTATATGGGACGCAGTGGTGAACTATACAACGTACATGAGTGTAATAAATAGTAACAAGTGGCTAAATACACAGCCCTTCACAGTTATAAAATCCGACAAAAGTACTCCAGTGCTACTTAAAATTCACGTGTGTCCTAAATTATTTCTTTATTTTATTAATTATTCCTCA
This sequence comes from Scrobipalpa atriplicella, assembly GCA_029255725.1. Lineage (NCBI taxonomy): Eukaryota > Metazoa > Arthropoda > Insecta > Lepidoptera > Gelechiidae > Scrobipalpa > Scrobipalpa atriplicella. The sequence goes on along the minus strand of JARACY010003705.1, from coordinate 2,767 downwards.
TTAGTTTGGTTTTGTGTGTGCCATCAGAAACATAACTCCGGCGGATATCAATTGGATAAAAATTTATGATAACACGCGTTAACTTACATGTTTTAAATACTTTAATCATGTTAATGCCATGGGAATGCAACTTTATCGTGAAAATATATACATATTTACAGCTAAAATATTCACGCGCCTCTGTAAAAACGCGATATTCATTTAAAAATATTTAAAACTGGCTGAGAGGAAATCTATAATTTTCAGTTTTCGATATTATATTGGCATTATAATTATACTACGGTAATTAATTATAACATGAAACAAAAACTCAATCGCTCTATCTGCGTATTTTGTGATAAATCTGCATGATAATTTTGGAGATTTATTTGGTAATATTTTAGGGTTAGTAGAACAAAATGGTGGAAATGAAAATACGGCTATGGGAACTGTTATAACTCCAATTTAATGCGGTGAGCGTTATATAGGTTCACATGTGTTCTGTTAGAATGCTGTTATCTATATGAAGGCCCACATTTACACCACTACAGAGCCAATGTCTATAAATTTATTCTAATGTGAACCTTCATACAGCTTTAAGATGTAATTCAGGTCAATTGTGTATCATCGTTCACCTTTCAAAATATCTGAAATTTTAGAGATCCGCAATAATAATTATTGCCGTTAAATCACCTAGCCAGGGTACTAAGTCAAGTACTACCTAAAATACAAATTTTGTAACAAACTAAATAAATAATAATAAACACACAACTGTGGGATAAGTGTAATAGAATATCACATTCACATTCATGTTCAGCTTACAGCAAATAAGAGTTAGTACTTGTGGACAAATAAACTGCTATTGATGTTAATGGACAACACATATAGTCCTTTTAACAGCCTATAGTACACATGCGAACCATTTAAACACTTCTGTACAGATAGTAAAAAAAGGTTATTTTAATGATCACAAACAAGTCCTACTACAGCTACTAGCTGTATAACAGTCTAAAACAAATAAACATAACAGCTATTGGCTTTATAAATGACCACGTGTGTTCTATTAAAATGCTAGCTCTATAACATCGTACAAGTAGGCCGTTAAACAGCTGTTGCCGTATCTCTACCTTCCTATAATGCTCTTAGTCAGACGGCTGACTAAAGGATAGTTGTTAGAGTATTATAACACCAACAGTCGTATAAAAGTATAAATCTATACTCCTATAAGTCCCTTAGACAGGTAATAGGTGTTATTAATCGCAATAATGCAGCTTATACATCACGAGTGAACTGTAATAATGCTTTAAGTACACCTGTGAACTAAATGTGTACTCTTAAATGGAGTAAAATGCTACTTGGGAATAGCACGCCTCATAAAATTTGAGGGGCATTTCAGAATTTTAAAATTAGAATAATGTATTGTTGTAGCAATGAGTTCCCAGCCTACCTATTAATAAACCTAAAAATTAAACCCTACATCGAAGCCCTATGATCCCTTCTGGCATCTAGAAAGAGAAGCAGCTAACACATTCTATGTTTTTTTTATTCCAGCAAGAAAGTTTCAATATCTTACTAAGCCCAGCCCAATATCTTTAAATGAATCTATTCACAACGTTTTGTAGTTTTCAATTGAGATAAACCGCTTATCTTCGGTGAATTTATTGCCACTAATACGAGTATTGTACTCAATCTACGTACTCAATACACATCTGGTATTCTTCAAATCCTCACACGTGAAAGCCAAACAGCTCTAACATGGTGACATCTCATTTTGGACCCCTACGTAAAAGAATATATAGTGCTTTGTGCCCCTATAAAAGACTGAAGCGTTAATCTCTCGCTACGAGATCTTGGAATTGGACTGTGTCCCCTTTGGATTCGATTCCTGGCCTTAGTTTGGTTACCAGTCGAAATAACAGTAGGTAAAAGACAGACAAACGGTGTTACTTTCGCGTTTTTTAATAGATAATGGAGGTACCTATGATACCTACAGCAACAACAGCAAAAAAACAGTGACTAGGAATATACAGTCTAGAACTCTACACTATAAACTAATTTTCTGACTTTACTTACATACTTTTGAGACTCTCGTTCAGCTGTCGTATTTATTATGTTACGTAGAGTCTACATCAAATTTATTTTACTATCAGTGATTTGACATATTTCGTTTTACTAGTCATCCAGGCTTTTTACCGACGACCTAATTTAAGTTAAATTAATATGTTTATGTATCCCAATTACATGCAGTTTAAAGCAATTATTGCCGGGGCGGCTTAATTAAGTTAAGGACATGGGAATTTCGGACACGTCATGCCTTGTCAAACGCCCTCGTGTTTTGTACGCGTTTTGTTCAAGTAACTTGGCACATTATTTACGTTTATTTCCTTTTTTCGTGTGGCACATGGGGGAGATATTGTGCCATAAATAACACGTTTTATGGTTAATTAGGAATATGAATTTGGACAATGTGAAATTTGTGTTGTTTTATTTCGATGGGAAATTGGGGGTTTGGTTGATAAAAAGGTTGTTGTATTTAACAGCCATAATTTACGATGTGAAGTGGATTTTAGCCCCACATGTTTTTTAATGCAAAGAGATAACATTTTTTAACCTAGTTACATATACTTACGTACGTACGTTTTAAAAGTATAGTTGGGTTGGCATAACCATAATCGTGTACCTACAAAAAACAAACCACGATCAGACGCTGACTACCTATACTTACCTAGGTTAGGTAAGGCACTTACCCATTGGGATGAAAATACGTAATTTTCAACGACAAACGCAG
>JARACY010003704.1:0-31300 GCA_029255725.1 Scrobipalpa atriplicella | reverse complement strand
AAGAGTGTCTAAAGATCATTAAAAAGAAGCAGGGAGCGCACATCGAACATATTCCTAAAGCAGCTAATATTGAAATTCGTAAAACTAAGAACACAGGAAACGTAGTTACTAATAGACGATCAAGAGAAAAAAGAATACAACTCTCCAAAACACATGAATCTGGTGACGTAATTATTAATAAGCAAAAATCAAACTCTATTTCTAAGGTTAGCACAGGCACTTCGAAAGAAAGGCGTGGTTCTCAAGGCGATATTAATCTGGCAGTTCTGTTCATGTACAAGCAGAAAAAGATAAGAAACATATAAAAGTAGGTTCCGCCTTGAAACGTTGTTTTTGTACTTTAAAATTAAACACCAATGACAAAATGGACAAAAAACGTCCTGATATTTATTCTCGAGGCACAGAAACACCACCTTATGAAAAAATAAACGATGTAGTCAGTTTAAGTAAAGGTACCAAACCGAAAAATAAATTTAAACCAAAGCCTTTTAAAACTCCTAGAGTTCGAAGAGTTGAAACCGGCACAATTCCAGATCGACCAAGACGAATGTCAGTATCAAGTACGACTGGTCATGGCAAAATGAAACATAGAAGACATAAAAGATCGGAGTCAAGTCGAACTATAAGTTTTACAGAACCTGATAATGAATGCGACGAGAGAGAACCACAAGATCAAAAAGCTTGCCCTCGGCAGGTTGTTAGAATTTCGTCAAGCTTCAGTTTCGGCATTGAATTTTCTAGAGAAACAAGCGATATTGGATATTGTAATACAGATAAATTTGGTCGAGTTATAGAACCTTCAAGTTCTTTAAGTATACCGATTCCTAAAAGATGCTTTTGTACTTTGGATTTTCATAAAGGTGATGGTCAAAAAGAAATGGCTAAACAAAAACAACAACCTAAAATATACACTGTTAGTAGAGTATCTATACAACAAACATTATGGACCCAAAGATTTCAAAGATAAATCGTTAAGATTTAATAATGGTCAATTAGAATTCAATACAAAACATGATAATTCTTTCACAAATTGTGCGTCCAAAGTAATAAATACGTTATCTAGTGACACAAATAACAAAATATTGGAGAATTATAGAAGAAAGGACAATAATTCTGCAATAAAACTTGAAGGAAAGCCTTCTAATCTTATACATGAATATAATAAAAAATATTTCAAGTCCTACAAAGATTTTGAACCTTCAAGATTACATGAATATTTTAATACAAACCAAACACGTAAAGGATTATTTGGTAATCAAATATTTTATGCAATGAACGTACAGAATACTAAATTAGAAAAAAAGGCTCCACACAAAAAACATAAATCGAAAAGATTAGTTACTGTTACCTCTTCTTTTAGTTTGGACGTCGCCTTTACACAAGGTAAATCATTACGACCTATAATACCAGAACCAAAACTGGATGAAAGAAAAGGGTCCGTCCTTGGAAAATTTGTGCAATTGAAAGCAAAACTTAAAAGTGCTGCAAAACTCAAAAGTGCTGTAAAATGTATGTGCTCATTGAATACACCTAAATGTTTGTGCACTTTTATCACAAAGAAACAAGAAATACAAGCAAAAACAGATGCAGATGCAAAAGCCGCAAAATTGAAAAAACAAGAAAAGAAAACTATCACTACGAAAGCAAAAACTACTAAGAAAGAACCCTGTGCGTGTATTGGGCATAGCAATACAATAATTAAAGATAAATCACAAGGTATAAATACAGATCCAATCAAAAAGGACAGAGCAAAGAAGACTAAAACGGCTAAAGGCCAAGGAACAGACCCTTGCGAGTGCATAGATAAAGATAAAAAAATTAAAATCATAACTGAAAAACCAGGAGAAGAACATAATCACGCTTTATTAAGTTATTCTAAAAGTAAAACTCACATGCCTCAAAAACAACAACAAGAAATAATCGACCAGAAATGTATTAAAAAGGAAATAATTAGTTTTAATAAAGCAGATAAAAATAAAACAGTCACGAAAAATGCAATAGAACGAGAAGCAGTACAAATAGAATCTTCTTTTGGTTTTTGTGTTGAACTCATTAGAAATAAAATACATGACAGTGCAGATATACAGTCAGCTGCGGAAATACTTAAACGAAAACGACTGTCTTCGGTACGAAATGATAAAAAACAGCCTGGAATAGATCAAGGTGTTGGAACAAAACCAAAGCAACGATACGTTCAATCTCAACTAGATAGACGCATCATTAAGAATCAAAGTGTTTGGACTAAACGTTACGACACTGTAAAACTACAGAAGCAAGGTCATGTTCCTGCTGAAGAAGTAAAAATTGTGAAACATAAAGAAATATGTCATAATACTCATAATCTTCCAAAAAAAGCAGATTTACACACAAAGAGCATTGCCACCAACATAAAATCGACTGATAAATTCCCGCCTAGAATTTGTATTTCTGAAAAATGTTACCCGCCCGATTTTTATAAACATATACATGGAAAATTGCATCGAGATGTTGGGACTGTACGTAAAAAAGTCCGCAAATATCCTCGAAGTGAAGCCTCTATGACAATAATGAAGCATGCACAACAAGAAACAAAGAGACCATGTAGCTGTCATAGACCAGCGCACAAAGAACGAATGATCGTAGAAGAACCGATGTCTAAGCGACAAGCCGTGCGAATAGGTTCACACTTTAATGTGAATGTCGAATTTTTCAAAGATTATGAAGTACAGCAGCAAAAAACGCTCCAGACAGGAATTGACCTTAAAAAAAGTGGAAATAGTCCTGCTACTCAAGCGAGACGGAATGTATTAGAAACACAAACTAGTAGTTTCAAAAAAGGTTCAAAAATTAGCCCGTTGCTAAAAAGGTGCTTCTGCACAAAAAACAAAGATGTACCCGTATATGCTATAACAAATGTCACGAGACCCATGGTATTCACAAATCCATTGCACGACGCAAAAACATCTGCAAATTATTATAATTATAAAAGATATAGAAGTAGAAGACGTGATCGAGAAAATAATACTTCATTGAACGAAAATAGTAGTAGTGTACGTGAAGAAACATTAAATAATAGAAGAATTGTTAACCGAGTACGTGTCAGAAATATAGATTCACGACTATTGATGGATAAATTAAGATCCACCTTAGTAAAAGTGCCATTTGTGAAACGATGTTTTTCTACTATAACTTTGCACTCAATTAAAAAAAGGGAAAATTCAAGCAAAATCAGTTGCGAGAGAAAAATGTTTCCGTCATCTAAAAACGGACAAGAAAACAGAGATGAAATAGATAAACAAAATAAGGACACCTATTTAAAGTATACAAGATCAAGCAGACCTCTAAAAAAACGTGAAGATGTTCAGGTACTGAAGCTAAATGTTGCAATGAACAATTATTCAATGCAGAATCGCCATGAGATTCTTTGTATACAGGTTGGCGAAATGAATAATTTAAATTTTTCGATCGTGAGTTCGCATTCAAGTTTCCTTTATTTGCTTTAATTCTTCTACTGGGACACTTGGATGTTTTTTGGCATTGTTTCCTGCACATATTCACGTTTTTTTAGAGGTCTGCTTGATCTTGTATACTTTAAATAGGTGTCCTTATTTTGTTTATCTATTTCATCTCTGTTTTCTTGTCCGTTTTTAGATGACGGAAACATTTTTCTCTCGCAACTGATTTTGCTTGAATTTTCCCTTTTTTTAATTGAGTGCAAAGTTATAGTAGAAAAACATCGTTTCACAAATGTCACGAGACCCATGGTATTCACAAATCCATTGCACGACGCAAAAACATCTGCAAATTATTATAATTATAAAAGATATAGAAGTAGAAGACGTGATCGAGAAAATAATACTTCATTGAACGAAAATAGTAGTAGTGTACGTGAAGAAACATTAAATAATAGAAGAATTGTTAACCGAGTACGTGTCAGAAATATAGATTCACGACTATTGATGGATAAATTAAGATCCACCTTAGTAAAAGTGCCATTTGTGAAACGATGTTTTTCTACTATAACTTTGCACTCAATTAAAAAAAGGGAAAATTCAAGCAAAATCAGTTGCGAGAGAAAAATGTTTCCGTCATCTAAAAACGGACAAGAAAACAGAGATGAAATAGATAAACAAAATAAGGACACCTATTTAAAGTATACAAGATCAAGCAGACCTCTAAAAAAACGTGAATATGTGCAGGAAACAATGCCAAAAACATCCAAGTGTCCCAGTAGAAGAATTAAAGCAAATAAAGGAAACTTGAATGCGAACTCACGATCGAAAAATTTAAATATTCATTTCGCCAACCTGTATACAAAGAATCTCATGGCGATTCTGCATTGAATAATTGTTCATTGCAACATTTAGCTTCAGTACCTGAACATCTTCACGTTTTTTTTAGAGGTCTGCTTGATCTTGTATACTTTAAATAGGTGTCCTTATTTTGTTTATCTATTTCATCTCTGTTTTCTTGTCCGTTTTTAGATGACGGAAACATTTTTCTCTCGCAACTGATTTTGCTTGAATTTTCCCTTTTTTTAATTGAGTGCAAAGTTATAGTAGAAAAACATCGTTTCACAAATGGCACTTTTACTAAGGTGGATCTTAATTTATCCATCAATAGTCGTGAATCTATATTTCTGACACGTACTCGGTTAACAATTCTTCTATTATTTAATGTTTCTTCACGTACACTACTACTATTTTCGTTCAATGAAGTATTATTTTCTCGATCACGTCTTCTACTTCTATATCTTTTATAATTATAATAATTTGCAGATGTTTTTGCGTCGTGCAATGGATTTGTGAATACCATGGGTCTCGTGACATTTGTTATAGCATATACGGGTACATCTTTGTTTTTTGTGCAGAAGCACCTTTTTAGCAACGGGCTAATTTTTGAACCTTTTTTGAAACTACTAGTTTGTGTTTCTAATACATTCCGTCTCGCTTGAGTAGCAGGACTATTTCCACTTTTTTTAAGGTCAATTCCTGTCTGGAGGCGTTTTTGCTGCTGTACTTCATAATCTTGAAAAATCGACATTCACATTAAAGTGTGAACCTATTCGCACGGCTTGTCGCTTAGACATCGGTTCTTCTACGATCATTCGTTCTTTGTGCGCTGGTCTATGACAGCTACATGGTCTCTTTGTTTCTTGTTGTGCATGCTTCATTATTGTCATAGAGGCTTCACTTCGAGGATATTTGCGGACTTTTTTACGTACAGTCCCAACATCTCGATGCAATTTTCCATGTATATGTTTATAAAAATCGGGCGGGTAACATTTTTCAGAAATACAAATTCTAGGCGGGAATTTATCAGTCGATTTTATGTTGGTGGCAATGCTCTTTGTGTGTAAATCTGCTTTTTTTGGAAGATTATGAGTATTATGACATATTTCTTTATGTTTCACAATTTTTACTTCTTCAGCAGGAACATGACCTTGCTTCTGTAGTTTTACAGTGTCGTAACGTTTAGTCCAAACACTTTGATTCTTAATGATGCGTCTATCTAGTTGAGATTGAACGTATCGTTGCTTTGGTTTTGTTCCAACACCTTGATCTATTCCAGGCTGTTTTTTATCATTTCGTACCGAAGACAGTCGTTTTCGTTTAAGTATTTCCGCAGCTGACTGTATATCTGCACTGTCATGTATTTTATTTCTAATGAGTTCAACACAAAAACCAAAAGAAGATTCTATTTGTACTGCTTCTCGTTCTATTGCATTTTTCGTGACTGTTTTATTTTTATCTGCTTTATTAAAACTAATTATTTCCTTTTTAATACATTTCTGGTCGATTATTTCTTGTTGTTGTTTTTGAGGCATGTGAGTTTTACTTTTAGAATAACTTAATAAAGCGTGATTATGTTCTTCTCCTGGTTTTTCAGTTATGATTTTAATTTTTTTATCTTTATCTATGCACTCGCAAGGGTCTGTTCCTTGGCCTTTAGCCGTTTTAGTCTTCTTTGCTCTGTCCTTTTTGATTGGATCTGTATTTATACCTTGTGATTTATCTTTAATTATTGTATTGCTATGCCCAATACACGCACAGGGTTCTTTCTTAGTAGTTTTTGCTTTCGTAGTGATAGTTTTCTTTTCTTGTTTTTTCAATTTTGCGGCTTTTGCATCTGCATCTGTTTTTGCTTGTATTTCTTGTTTCTTTGTGATAAAAGTGCACAAACATTTAGGTGTATTCAATGAGCACATACATTTTACAGCACTTTTGAGTTTTGCAGCACTTTTAAGTTTTGCTTTCAATTGCACAAATTTTCCAAGGACGGACCTTTTTCTTTCATCCAGTTTTGGTTCTGGTATTATAGGTCGTAATGATTTACCTTGTGTAAAGGCGACGTCCAAACTAAAAGAAGAGGTAACAGTAACTAATCTTTTCGATTTATGTTTTTTGTGTGGAGCCTTTTTTTCTAATTTAGTATTCTGTACGTTCATTGCATAAAATATTTGATTACCAAATAATCCTTTACGTGTTTGGTTTGTATTAAAATATTCATGTAATCTTGAAGGTTCAAAATCTTTGTAGGACTTGAAATATTTTTTATTATATTCATGTATAAGATTAGAAGGCTTTCCTTCAAGTTTTATTGCAGAATTATTGTCCTTTCTTCTATAATTCTCCAATATTTTGTTATTTGTGTCACTAGATAACGTATTTATTACTTTGGACGCACAATTTGTGAAAGAATTATCATGTTTTGTATTGAATTCTAATTGACCATTATTAAATCTTAACGATTTATCTTTGAATCTTTGGGTCCATAATGTTTGTTGTATAGATACTCTACTAACAGTGTATATTTTAGGTTGTTGTTTTTGTTTAGCCATTTCTTTTTGACCATCACCTTTATGAAAATCCAAAGTACAAAAGCATCTTTTAGGAATCGGTATACTTAAAGAACTTGAAGGTTCTATAACTCGACCAAATTTATCTGTATTACAATATCCAATATCGCTTGTTTCTCTAGAAAATTCAATGCCGAAACTGAAGCTTGACGAAATTCTAACAACCTGCCGAGGGCAAGCTTTTTGATCTTGTGGTTCTCTCTCGTCGCATTCATTATCAGGTTCTGTAAAACTTATAGTTCGACTTGACTCCGATCTTTTATGTCTTCTATGTTTCATTTTGCCATGACCAGTCGTACTTGATACTGACATTCGTCTTGGTCGATCTGGAATTGTGCCGGTTTCAACTCTTCGAACTCTAGGAGTTTTAAAAGGCTTTGGTTTAAATTTATTTTTCGGTTTGGTACCTTTACTTAAACTGACTACATCGTTTATTTTTTCATAAGGTGGTGTTTCTGTGCCTCGAGAATAAATATCAGGACGTTTTTTGTCCATTTTGTCATTGGTGTTTAATTTTAAAGTACAAAAACAACGTTTCAAGGCGGAACCTACTTTTATATGTTTCTTATCTTTTTCTGCTTGTACATGAACAGAACTGCCAGATTTAATATCGCCTTGAGAACCACGCCTTTCTTTCGAAGTGCCTGTGCTAACCTTAGAAATAGAGTTTGATTTTTGCTTATTAATAATTACGTCACCAGATTCATGTGTTTTGGAGAGTTGTATTCTTTTTTCTCTTGATCGTCTATTAGTAACTACGTTTCCTGTGTTCTTAGTTTTACGAATTTCAATATTAGCTGCTTTAGGAATATGTTCGATGTGCGCTCCCTGCTTCTTTTTAATGATCTTTAGACACTCTTCTGGATGACACTCGTATGGTACACAACTTGAGTCACAAATTGTAGGTGGAAGTGCTATCTGTCCTTTATTTTTTCTGTCTTTTTTTTCTGCTACATTGCCACGGTTTTGGATACGTGGTTTAGGTGTCTGACTATCGACATACGATGTGATAGATTCTTTAGAAAGTAGTTTTTTTGTCGCTTTTTCTTTTAGTTTGAGAGTGCAGAAACATCGTTTAAGGGCACGTCCACTTTCTTGCGTATGCTTAGCTCGTAGATCTCTTGTTTTTTTATCTATAGTAGATATTTTTTCATCTTTTAATTTTCGCTCGTTGGAATTTTGAGACGTCATAGAGCCCTTTGAAAACAGCTCTTTAGTAGCTTCTTTTGTAGCTCTTGCTTTAAGCTTCAGGGTACACATACATCGCGCTAAAACTCCACCGCCAGCTTGTGTTTGTCGTAGGTTTTTTACCTGTTTTACTGTTTCAACTTGCTTAGAGATATTGTCCTTTTTATGCTCCTTAGTTGTTGTACTTTCAGAACTTTTGGACGATTTTATTACTTGTTGCTTTGTCGATTTAGTTTTCTGATGTCGTCCTCCAACCTGTCCTTTTTTCACAAGTTGTTGTTGTCTTATTTCTAACGATCTTGATGACGAAGGCGGCTTTTCAGGAGACCGAATATAAGAAGCCCTAGATTCTTTTAATGATAACTGTTTGTCTAATTTAGATTTTAAACCAAGAGTACAGAAGCATCGGTCTGGATACCTTTTATCTTTTTTAGTATAAGATAACCTTTTTTTTTTTCCTGACCTTTTCTTTTTAAAATCTGCAGATACAGACCGAGTTATAGTTTTTGACCCAGTTTCTGGTAATGCTACAGATTTACTAGTAGATAATTGAGGAGCTTTACTGCTAGCTCCGATTTTTAAGTCACTTTTCTGTTTGGAGTAGTCGAAAGCTTTATGACCTCGTTGTACTTTGTTTTTCTTAATTTCTACATCACCTGATTGCTGTTTAACGTGTGTATAAGTAGTACTCGATGTTGACGATTGTTTATGGCCTTTAATGGTGTGCTTCATTTCTTTTCGAGTATCGTTAGTATTTTTTTCTCTTATTTTCTTTCTGAATAGTTTTAATGATCTTCTTGCTCGTGTATCTACGGTGCGTCTTATTTGGCCAGCGGAGTGTTTAAATTCTTTCACACACGATTTTGACATAAGATGCATAAGGGACTCGCAATCTGAATAGTCGCATTTGCAGGGCGCAGAGAAATCTTTTCTAGCTCTTTCTAGACGACGCCTTTTTAGAGCTTCGTGTATCATTCTACTAGCATTATCACCGTGGCGTCTAATTTTACGACCGGTGTAATCAACTTCTGAGCTACAGCAACTGCAATAATTACTTTGCGATTTAGTAACAATGCTGAAATCACTATGAGACAATAATTCATCTACAACATCGTTATAAATTGCTCTTGTTTTAATCAACTTTGTCAATAACTTCTTCTCCCTCAACGGAAGGAATTTGCCCAAATAAAGTCTATCGACTTTAGTGCCCTCGGTAATGATTTGTTGTACAGAGGGACGTTCAGATTCACTCTTATATAAACAGCATTTAGTAGAACAATGACTATCAATGGAGCCGCAGCTTGACATCATGATATGTTGCTCTTTATGTTTGTGTTCTAAAATCCAGCATAATTAATTTCATGTATCAAAATTTCATGAACAAATTTGAGTTTGTAGCATGCTACCTGAAAAGAGTTGATACAGAAAATTATCAATTTACAGTAAGATAAATTTGTTAACATAAGACAATTCTTAAGTAATTGAAAAGAAACTTGCATATTTTCTATTATTTTTAGTGTGTCAGATATGGTACGCGCGATCCCCGAAATCGCTCATTGGCCGGAAAAAACTTCACTTCACTTCGCGGATGGTGCATTGCAATGCAAAACAGCCAATGCGCGAAACGAAGTGTCCTTTTATTTCGGCCAATGAGCGTTGTAAAACAACCATTTCGCGGACTGGCAAACACCAAATGGACAATAGCCGAAGCTGTTAAAATACCAGGTGTGAGGGACATTTAAATACCTGTGTAAGGTTAAGTGATAGGGGTTGCTCAGACGTCACGGATTAAGACTACTTGATGCCCTAAGCAATCCAAGCCTGTGGGCCCCCCTATCCGTATGTCAACTAGAATCAGTCTTTAAACTTTTACCGCCTAAAAACATTAGTATTTTGTAAAATACGACGATGAGATGTAACATACCTTAGAAGTGGAGTAGGTGCGATAATTTGTTTGGGGACCCCTCTATAGGGAGCCCATCCTAAATGTAGGGTTACTATTTTTTTACAAAGAAACAAAAATGCTCGCATTGCAATAAATTTATTATATTGAGTTTACTTTATTTTGGGTTCCTTTTGACCACACGCCTATGGGCGTACCCACCCAGCATTTAGGTACCTGGCGGTAGGGTAAAGTGAGATAGAAAGATTTATAGTTGTATTGTCCATAGGGGGGAAATATGGGCCGTTACCCACCACGCTGGCCCAGTGCGGGTTGGTGGGGCGCCAGAGTCTCGTTTGTAATCCAGCAGGGTTCACCGCGTGCAGGAGAGGTTGGCTTTGGGCCCTCTTACACCCCCCTTGTAGGTTTTTGAATCTTGAGGAAGGCAAAATCTAAAGGGTACTTCCCGATGATCTAGGATCTTGAAATTTTGCAAGAAGCAATGTCTTCTATCACAATCAAAGGAAAAAAATCCAAAAACTACATTTTTGGGGTTAGATCACAAAAAAGTATACTTTTAGTTTTCAGTTCCCTTGCAAATAATCAAACAAACATATTTTTTGATTGCGAGGATTTACAAGTATGATTCTTTTACAGATTTAAGGGACCGTAGACCTGAGTATTCATTATAAATTTCAACTTGATACATTCACGCATTTCTGAGGAAAAGGGTGGTGACAGACAGACAGACAGACAGACGTACAACCGAGTGATCCTATAAGGGTTCCTTTTTTTCTTTTTGAGGTACGGAACCCTGAAAATAATCACATCATGATAATTTCCTGGTTAAAGTTGTTCAGTTTCATGACCTGAGCAACTTCTATAAATTTTAGTTAAGCTGTCCCTTACACCTGGTATTTTAATGTACCTTACACCTGCTATTTTAACGACTTCGACGTTAACGGCCGTTTGGTGTTTGCCAGTCCACGGAATGGTCGTTTAACAACGCTCATTGGCCGAAACGAAACGCGAGTGGCTGTTTTGTAATGCACAAACCGCGAAGTTGTCCTTTTTTCCGGTCAATGGGCAATTTCGGCGATTGTGCGTAGGTAACAGATAAAAAACAAACAGCCTACAAAAGGAACGAATAAAGTTCATTTCGAAAGTTCGAATATTCATAAAATTAGGTTGCAAGATCTTTACAAAATATGTAAGTATCTCCGCGTAGCAAAGCAAATATTGATAGATAAGTGGGGCTTATTTTCTTGTTTTACAAAATACAGATTTTTTTATTTTTATGGCCTAGATAATTAGGAACTTGTAAAAAACCTTCGACTAAAATTAAGTGAAACTGACTAAAATAAGATCTGGCCCACAAATACAGTATGATGTGATGAGATGAATAATGTGATCATGTTTTGATTACATAATTACTTAACTTACACAATTCAAATATCAATTATAAGCTGCTATCTCCTATATCGTCAACATGCTAGTGATTACCACCTTTTACTTGGCGGAACCACTTATTTTACCGACACTACCACATTTATTACAAAATTTAGAAAAATCGTACAATCTTTCGTCATCTCATTTCCAAGAAAATTTTATTATGACAAAATAACTAGACAGTGACTTTGGCTATGCTTTGACAGAACATTTATATTCCTTTTCTTTTATATTTTTGTTGTTTTTTTGCTTCTGCAAACTATCAATTCAGCCAGTGTCATAGGGCGTTTTTGCACTGCTCCGTATTCGGTTCGTATCCAATCCTATCTATACTAGATTTCGCCCCCCCCGCGATTTCACCTGCAGCTAAAAGAGTTTTCCCGTGGGATTGAGTTCCCCAGGTAAATACAAATAATAGTAGCTGAGCCTTTGTTTGTGTTACTCATTTAGTGTAAGTACTTATGTGTATCATGACATGATGAAAAGTGCAACAAATAAATAATATAAAAAAAAAACTTCAAAATTCACGGAATTTCCATACAAATTTCCATCCCCTATTAAACCCCTTTACGGGTGGAAAATACAAAAACGCTGAAACACGTGCCCATTATTTTTTTATCATTAGCCTAAATTAAATACAAAATCAGAAGATCGTACCTTCAAAATTGATGGAATTTCCATACAAAATTTCATCCCCTACCTAGCCCCCTTATGGGTAAAGTACACAAAAACGCTCAAAACACGTATTCACTATTTTTTTATTAATAGCCTAAATGCAAAGTTTTATGAGTCCACCTTCAAAATTGCTAGCTTTCACGGTTCATGAGCTACAGCCTGGTGACAGACGGACGGACAGACACACGGACAGCGAAGTCTCAGTATAATAGGGTCCCGTTTTTTACCCTTTGGATACGGAACCCTAAAAATGGAAATCACTCACATCGTGCTCACATCTAACCCAAAGACCCTCGTTTCAAGATTCAAAGGCTCAGGCTGAGACTACTAAAGCAGATTATAGTAAAAAAGCCATGACATGTACTTGAGTATAATTGCAGAGTGGTCCTATATTGTCTATAACGTACAGTTACCTACAGTCTGTTTATGATTTACTATGAAAATAAAAAGCAAAAGTAAAGTTTATACTAAATGATTTATTGATGTAATTAAAGGAAATCATATACCTACGCTTATTAGCCAGTACACATAGAACAACACATGAGAGCCCTACACAGCTCTGTACACAAAATACAAGGACTCCATACCAACACAGCTAGGCAGAACAATAAACACTCTCCGATATCCTTCCACAACTTGAGAATACTAATACAATGCGGATAAAACCACGGACATGTAAAATATACCTTTAGAAAAGGCTTTTTCCTTAAAGTACTCATAAATAGGCTGCATCCGAAGTCGGTTGGTGTGCGTTTGCTTCTGGGATCTTCCTTCTTTGGTTTTCGTTTTTTTCCGTCAACAGCTGTTAATACCGATGCAATGTAACGATTTGATTCAATACGATCGATGCATTGTTTACATTGGGTACTATATGCAGCTCTAGTTTTCATGCGGTCTGCCATAGCTTTTAACGCAATTGGTCGGAAGTGCTCCAGTGCCTTAGATTCTTGAGGATGCCTCAGTTTAAAGTAAGTACGCTTCGGATTTATTAAAGCTTTTACTAGGCATCGCACTGCACCGAAAACAGTTAGTCCAGTGTACTTGATAAGATCTATTAGAGCATCTGTGCAAAGAACAATATTATTCGATTTTTTTAACCTTTTTAATTTTTTCGCTGCGATTTTCTCAGCTTTTTCTAGCTTTTCCTGGTCATTTTTTACTTCTTGTGCTAGTTCTTTTAAATATTTCTTTCTCGCTGACTCCAGTATACGTTTGTACTTAATTCTGTCTTTTGTAGTCAATTTTGTTTTAAGAGCTTCTTTGAGTGCTACTTTTTGACATATTTTAGTACCGCAAACACAAGCGTTAAGTTGAGCATTATCCTTTGCATGAGATAGTTTTCCTGACTGGTTCTTCTGGAACTCTTTTTCGCATTTTTTACTTTTGCAAACACAGGATGTTTGTTGCTTTTTCAGTGCTTGATGAATACTTGCTCTAATATCAACTTTCTGAGAGTTTACCATCTGAGTATCTTGTGTGTCTTCTCTGACAGTCTTTATTTTCTCTTGTTTTTGTTGTTTCTTCAACGCTTTGCATACACAACAACAACACATTTTCCCGTGAAGTTGCTCCATAATTTTCAAATTTTTGCGAATGTCTTTAATTCGGTTGTGTTTTAATTGCATCATTTTATCGTAAATATCGTCAGTGTTAAGGAGACTCATATCACCAGATTTTAGATGCATATCAAATAAAGGTTTAACTTCTTTGGCTTCCAAACGTTTTGTTTCTTGTGTATATTCTTGACGTTGTTCGTGATAAGGCTCTTGGCCTTTTTGCAGCTCGTTATCAATTTGTGTTACAGTATTATTTTTTATAGCCTGTTGGTTTAATAATGATACATACACCAGTTTATTATCCATGTAAGGATTTAGTTTCGAGTTCATTTTTGTTTCTAAGTTATTGGAAATGGTTTCATAATGCGAACTAGTACTGCCACAATTATTTATTTTTCTTATGTATTCAGCATCTCCAGACTGGTAGCGTGAATATTTTTTCTTTTTCCGCTCTGAAGGTCCCTTCTTGTGAACTTTATGCATTTCTAATATTGTAGGCCGCGAACTTTTGGACTTTTTAGGATAATGTGTAACTCTTGATTTTATCGGGCGGCGGTCACTTTTAGTAGCTTTTAATTCTTCTCTAGCATAATATTTATGGTGTTTACGAGATTGATTTGCATTTTTAGAAACTTTTGTTATTTCTCCGCTTGTTAATTTAGTAGGGTTTTTCTTTCGATGTGTTTGTTTGTTCTTCTTGCGCTTGGAAATATTAACAGGTTTATTGATGTTTTGTGGGGGCCTTTTGAAAAACTGTTTATTCAAAGCAAGAAAAAAATTACGTGCATGAAACATTTTTTGTATCCCAAAAAAAATATTTTGGCTCTTTTCATGAGTCTTATGCTGTCGCCTGTTATTTATTTTATGGTGCTTTATATTATCTTTGTCACGTAATTTATGACTATTCTTCTCATTTCGAATTAAAGTTTTACTTGTTTTGTTAAATTTATATGGAATATAAGGATACAGAATCTCCATTTCACCGTGTTTAATTTGTTTTTTTGAATGAGATTTAAATACAGTATTTAGACATAAATGCTCATCACGTGTATTACTTCTCACCTGATGTATCTGCCAGGACTGTATAGATCTACTTTGTATAGATCTTCTTTCAGTTTGTATACTTTGTTTACTGTGACATGGATTACTTTCAGTAAATCTCGAATTTTGTAGTTTCAAAGGTGACTTCGTGTTAACACTCAAAAAGTTGACGATTTGCTTTTGAAATTTTAGCGTGCAAAAGCATCTTTTCAAGGCTGGGCCTACTCCAGATGCTTTTGTCCTTACACTTGCTGATCCGGTTTTGCTTTGAGCCTGGGTTCCTGACCAGTCATTGCGTTGGGATCTTGGCGCCTCCTTATTTATATTAATACCCGGTTGTTTTGGTTGCTTGTTACTGTACTGGCCAGCTCCTTGACGGTACGGCCCTAGTGAATAAATATGATCTCTAAAGAATTCCACGTTACAACTTATCTTGGAACCAATTTTTACAGACTCTCCTTTATGCAAGCGGGATCGTCGTCTAGGCGCTTTTGATCCTTTTCTTGGGGGACATGGACAGTCATTTGGAACACACATGGGATCACATCCGACTGGTGCAACTTTGTATTTGTCTTTTGTGCCTACGCCAGCATCTGCCGTGAACGGTTCGAAAGGCAAGTCACAGGAAATATTTTTGTTTTTCATTTCAACTACGTTCATGCCATTTTTTCTTAATTTAGATGCGTTAGGAGAATATCCTATCTGTCCCGCTCCAATACCAATACTTTTTTCTGTTGCTTGTGCTCTATGTCTACGGGTTTGTACACTGATTCCTGTACGAATCTTTTGTTTAGGCACATCATCGTATGGTAATTTCAAATCATCGGGTATTTTATCTCTCCGAAACTCAAGGTTTAAAGTGAAACTGGAAGATATGTGTACAGCTTGGCGAAATGGGTCGTTAATCGATTTAAATCTGGTTTCTTCAATGACTTTGCTTTGGTCATAAAACTCTTTTGGATATTTTGAAGGTGGTGCAGTACGTTGCGTGCCCAAAAATCGATTAGCTTTATTTTTAGCTTTTTTACTAGTGACGTATAATTGTTCTACCGCAGTAGATTTTGTACTATTTACAGTTTTTGTATCTTCTTGTTTATTTTTAGCTTTTTTTGTGCAACTGCCAAGGTTGCAGGGTTTTGTTTTACAAGTCTTAGGCCCACATACATCTGCGTCTACTCTCATTGCATAAATACTTTTTTTACAATAGGGTAAAAACCCTGTTACTGACGAACATCTATCCCTGGGCAATGGATAGTCATCATAAAATACTTGTGAGTTCATATAAGGTAACTCGTTATCACCTATTTTTTTATCAGAATATTTTTGGTACAGCGAAGGAAGTTGGTGCTGTCCAAGAATTTCTTTGAGTAACTTTTCTGTTTCATTACAACATTGATATATTTTTGGTGAGCTTTCATCATCCCGACCAGTTATTGCATGTACAATACTTCTATTTTCCATAAAATGAAATGGGTCATCGAATTTATTTAGATACGATGTGTACACGGTTTGAGTTTGTCTTTTATTTTTCAAAGACAAAGTACAGAAACATCGTTTTAAAGCTGTCATTGTTGATCCATGACGCGTGGCTTGAGAAGTGCCGACTGCGTGACGTTTAGGTTTAGATTGTGATTTCCCAGTTCGTTTTCCTGGTTTTTCAGCTTGTGTTACGTCTGACTTTAATGTCGCAGGCGCTTTTATGACCGGACATTCACATATTACTTTTGACTTTCTTTTTCTTGTAGTCTTTGAGGGTTTCTGCGGAAGCGATCTCTTGACATACGAACGTCTCTTGCTTACTGCCGACTGATTTTGACGTTTATCGGCTTTTTTCTTTTTGTCGGTTTTTTTTTTGTCCTTTTTGTCGGTTTTTTTTTTGTCCTTTTTGTCGGTTTTTTTTTTGTCCTTTTTATCGCCTTTTTTAGCGCTTTTTTGGTTGCGCGTTGTGGTTGTGGTTAATACAGAAAAGCTACGATCACGCGGTTTTGGATATATACATTCTGTTTTATGTTCTGTTTTATCCTTAAAGAATTCAATATTGAATTTGAAGTCAGATCCTAAACGTACGACTTGTCGCGTTTTCCTTAATGTCGGCCGGTATCTAGGTTCTTCTACCACCGTTTCTATCGACTGGGAGACGTCGCGGTAGTCAGGATGATGTCCTTGGCCGCGTGATGCACGAAGTCTAGGTTGTTTTGTTCCTTGTTGCGCGTTTTTGTATACAGTCGCAGTGGACTTGCTTCTCGGATATCTGCCGCGTTTCCCTGTTGTAGTGCCAGTTTCTCGGCAATATCTTGCTTGAATACGTTTGTAGCATTCATAAGGATCACATTCGCCAGGAATACAGAATCCTGGCTCACATTCATATGGCAAAAGTTTTCCGGTGTTTGCTCCTTTTGAATAATAATCTGGGTTTTCTTTGTATTTATTTGATGCCGTTCCATGATGTTTGACAAGTTTTACTTGACCCGCCGGTACTTTACCTTGCTTGTGTAATTTAAGAGTACAAAAACAACGCCGCAACGTCCCTGTACCTCGGCTTTCAGATCTTGGTCCCAAGCGGCTCTCTACACCTCGATCATGTAAGCCATAAATATCTCCTTTGTGTCTTTTACGCCGTCTAGGACCAAATGCAGAACCACGGTCTACACCATATCCTGTAATCATTGATGTTGCAGACGATCTAGAACCACCAACTTTTCTACCTTTTATCCTTTCTGGAGTGCGTACCGGGGCACGCACCGGAATTGTTTCGAGCCGTATTTCCTTATCGGGTTTTATTTCTACAACAGGGGGGGCTATGTTTTTATAAAATTCAAGACTGAAACTAAAAGTTGAGCCGATTTTCACCGCTTGCTTGTTTGGAGATATATCAGATTTGTGAAGTTCAGATCTTTCGGTTCGTTTCAGTTTTTTTGGTGCATCAGTAACACGCTTTTCGGTCACTCGGCTTTCTCTTTTTTTACGTTTTTTTTTTTGTTTTGGACTGGTTCCACTTGAAGAAGTGTGAGGACCTATTGGCTCTGCATTAAATCCGCTATCACGATACTTTATTATGCGCTTCAGACACTCATTAGGATCGCAACTTCCAGGTATACACACATTTGGCTCACATTCGTGGGGATCCAAATGACGGCGATTACGCCGTTTATTAGTTTGAGCTACATTTGCATCGACATTGCCTTTTTTTTGCAGTTTTACTGTGCAGAAACATCTTTTTAATTTTCCATGCTTATTGGTATCTGCTGTTGATGTGCTAGAATCTTTATGCTTGTATTCTGTCTGTCCCGCGGCTTTTCGAGTTTTTGCTTTTTTCTTCTTCTTTTCAGGTTTCACAACTTCACTGGGTCTGGGTTTTGGAGGAATTTTCGACCTTACAACTCCACCTGATTTTCCTTTCGAAAACTCAAGGTTTAAACTAAACGACGAACCAACTCGTACCGCTTGCTTTTTTTTGGGGGGTTTTTGTGCGGGTCTAGTATATGCGACTCCAGATTGAACACTTTGCCTTCTAGGTGCATAAGATTTGGTTGCTTGTCCACGAGTCGGTGGAGGGTAATAGCCTTGTTGAGCATGTTTTCTGGGGTTTTTTGTAAGTTGACTAGTTTTTGAGACCGACGTTGTAGCAGTTGAAGTTCTATTTCTTAACCTTTTATTAATCAACTTAATACATTCGTTAGGATCGCATTCGTCTACATTAGGTACACAAGCTCCGGGTTCACACTCATAAGGTTTTAATTTATGGTGGACATTCATAGCGTAAAATTTTTGTGAAAATGAATTATTACTATAGTGTTGGCGTTGACTCTGTTTATAATATTTCCTCCTGCTGCTAAGCGCAGATTTTTTAAATTTTGGTAGTGTCGTTTTGAGTATTTGGTGTTTTATAGCAGTTCTGATAGCTTCATATATTAGCTCATCTTCAGCAAAGCCATATTTATTGTGTATTAATCTTTTCTCATATTCGTTGTAACTATAGCTTGGTTTATCTGACGAAGACGATGAAAAATGGTCCTGTTCGAATGGAAAACTGTCATAATAGTGTTTCCGTTGTTTCATCATTTTAGTATTATATCTAGACGATGGTGTTTGATTGAATGCAATGTTATATAATACCGGAGATTGTGTCTTTCTATACAATTCCTTCTCTGGATGATAAAATTCGATACGTTCATTTGAAGTATCTGATTCATAAGGTTTTGCTAAACTGCAAGCGTACTGCGCCTGGGTCCCTTTCATTGCTACCGAATTTTGTACTTGGATGTTCATACTATTATCATTTATCGTTGGTTTATTATGTACTGTGTATGAATGTTTCTTCCGAAGCTGAAAAGAAGACATATATGTTTTCAGCTTATGTTTTAGGCTGTTAGGTATCTGAGAAATATTTTCATCGACATCATTAACAAATCCATCATCTCCAGTTGCTGTAGCAATATAATGACTATCATGATTGCTTTTGTAAAATTTGTCAGCATATAAGGAACATATGTTTTTGTTTCGTTTAGTATTGCGTAATGTATTTGAATTGGTTAATATTTTAATTTCATCGTTTCTATCAACATGCTTTTTACTGCTGGGAGAATTACGCTTACTTGCATCATGCGTTTTGGAAGTTTCCATTTCTAATGTTTGACATTTATTTAAAGCAGGTGTGCTTATTTTATCTGATTCATTTTGAATATTTTTTTTCTTTTTAGTAAACGAATTAAAATATTTTGCAATGGAATTAATTAAGTTAAATCGATTTTTTCCTGCACCTGTAGCTAAGGATTTCGGGCTTAATTTGTTGTCTTGAAGCCCTCGGTCTTTTATTTCTTTTATAATCTGTTCAGGCATTTCTTCATTTGTTGGGTTGGATTTAATTATAAAGGTCTCTCCATGATTTGAAGTAGTTTTGGTTTCATCCGTTAACACTTTTTGTCTTCTGATATTACTCAAAGATTCATTATCAAAATTTTTAAATCTCATTCTTCTACCTTTTGGACCAATGACTTTTACTTGGTTGCTTTTAATTAATTTTTGAATTTCAGCTATTGAAACTATTATCGACGACTCGCTCTCAGAAGATATATGACGATTATTCTTTAGAAAAGTGTTTTTGTTAATATCCGGTCCTTTCAAATTAGCATGCTTTAAGTTATTATTATTATGTTTCGGGAATACTACATCTATTTCATTTTTTTCTCGTTGTTTTAATAATTCAGTTCGCTTAATTTTCATCTCATTATATTTTGTTGGTAACCATCCGTCTTCGGAAGCACAACTTGAAGCAGATATATTCATACCCGAGTGTATCTCTTTATTATTTATGTTACCCATTAATGATAAATCCCATTTTAATTCACATTTGTTCAATTGTTTCTGTATTTTATAAGTAGACTTGAGCTCGTCTGCTAAAGGATGTGGGTCGTTTTCAGTTGTATTCATCCAGCTACTTTTTTGTCGTAAAACACTTTTGAGAGAGTAATTGCAGGCTTCTTTTGTTAAGCAATTTTCATTATGTGAGCCTGCATGATCATTCCTATTCGTGTCATTGGCTTGAGCTTCAACTGCAATGCGTTTAGTGTTATTGACGCTAAACATAGTAAACATAGTAATTATAGATGATGATGCCGATTTCATAAGCAAATTGTTTTTGGTATTCAAGTAATTGTTAGTTTTATTCAAATCGAGATTATGATTGCTTCGATATATTTCGTCACTGGGTCTTTTCAATGTCCCCTTTCTTGTGCGTTCTGAATAGTAAAGTTTACTAGACAAATCACATGAAATTACGTCGGTAACAGAATCTTTGGATTTGCTACCTAAACGTGAGAAGCAAAAATTATTTATCACATTTATTTGTTTATCTTTGTGGGGCACGTTTATATTTGTGCCTTGTTTTGTTAGGCTATCAGTTTTTGGACGTAATACTTGATCCAATTTCGGTTTAAAATCAGATCGATTTTGTACGTTAATTTTGAATTGTTCTTTAGTTCTTGTAGAACATTCTGTTGGTTGTTTTTTATTGCGCTGTAAAGTAAAATTGGTTTTCTCGTGTTCTTGTTTTGATTCAATAGTCTTAAAGTTATACGTACATTGACTTGGTGTAGATTGAGTAAATTTTGTATTAAGGATCGTTCTTAAGAGACACGATCGCTTCTTCGACATAGTAAAGTTGCTTCCGAAGCGTTGCTTTGCACAGGTGTTGTTGTTAGAACTTGGCCTGTGCCTTCTTTTTCTAAGCTCATGTTGTCGGAGAATTGCACTCGTGGTACAGCTGCAGCTTTCGCCAAGCCGGTTGGGTCCCAATATGGCAACTCTATCAACAAAATTGACGAGATCTAAAGCTGCGCTCCTTTTTTCAATGGTGTCACATTGCCTGGAACCCACTGAAAATCTAGTGTCTTGAAAGCTATCCGTACTATTATTTAGCATATGTTTTCCAATAACGTTATCAATAGTTTTAATTTGTTTATGTTTTGTTTTTATTTGATTGCGTTTTCTCAAGTTAATCGATTCTTTATTTGAACCTTCTACTCGCAGTAACTCGCTCGTGGAGACGCAACATGTGCGAGGACAGAAACAGTAGGCAGAGCCGCCAATGGGCTTCATCATGTGTTGCACTGTGTAGCTGTTTGTAGTACATTAATAAAATGCCACAATGTAAATTGAGTTAAAGAACATAATTTCAACTCAAAAAATAAATCTTCCTAAGTTTACGCCACGAGACAATAACCTGGAAGAGATATAAGAAAATATACTATAGATATGTTAGATATTATAATATGTATTCTACAGAACTACTTGCATTTTTATCAAATTACTTTCATCGTCTTAACTTAACAGAAGAGATCCTAGGAAGATTCCCTACATCTAAATATCTAACAGAACTGTGACCATCACTACTAATCCATCTAACGCTGCTACTTTCTCGTTTATTTAAACGATTTGGCACGCAACTCAGTATGCAATTTGAACCCCATCAGGTACATATTATTTACTTACGAAGGGAAGGACTAATTTAAATTCACGTAACAGTGATTGAAACCAACTCGTCGACTAAACTGACATGGCACAGTATACTTTTACAAACAACATGTACATTTTACAAAATTGCCTTTAAAACAGGCAAAACACAACAATTTAGGACAATCACATAATTCGGACAATTTAAAGAAAAATATTTAGAAATCTGATGTCATCTCATCTCTGAAAATTTTATATAATGAATGACACTGACAAAAATGGTATTTGAAAGATTTGCTCTTAAGTTTACCTTACCTTACTTTTCTAGCATACCAGGAACCAACAAGGCTGAATTTGGAGACGTATTTGCGCCTTATAGGTATTTTGCGCGTAGGTTCTGATAAACGAGCGAACGGTCTCACTACATTGTTTCGAGTTCGACCAAAGTTCGACGAATGGTTCCAAATCCAAAATACTTACGTTTTAGATTATTATGGCCCGTATTTATAATCAGCTCTCAAGAGTGACAGCGAGTTTGAGTCCGTATCAGAAATGTCATTACAGTACAAAATGATCTGTCAAATCCATACTTAATATTGCTCTCAATCTTGAGATCGCTTTATAAATACGAGCCTAAGTAATATTGTTGAACTAATTATGAAGCACTTTTGTGTCTTATCAAACGAGCTACTACCTTACCTACCTAGGTACACCTATTCTTTTAAACACTTCTACTCCGACGACGCCGAGAGCGGCGCGGCCCCGGAAGCCGATGCTTTCCAGTCAGAACCTTCGATTAGGTACTATGAAAGGACAACGGGCAAAAATGTATGGAACTTGGTCCAAGACGCTACACTAATAAGACTTGTAGGAAATGAAAGTAAAATACCTACTTGGCATATGATTCGGGACAAGTACCTATTATCAAAATCCGTCTCGTCTCGATGAAAATTACCATGTTAAAGTGACCATAAAAAAAAACTGCCGGGACGGATTTTGATAATACTTGACCCGAATCATTATGCCAAGTATTTACTTTCATTTCCGACAAGTCTTATCAGTGCAGCATCTCAGCATCTTGGACCAAATTCCACTAGTGGATAGGTACGTACTGTATGAAAATAACCATGTTAAAATTGACCGCAAAAATAATTAACGGCACCGGGACGGATTTTGATAATAGGTAGAATCATATGCCAAATATCTACTTTCATTTCCTACAAGTCTTATCAGTGCAGCATCTCGGACCACTTTTGCCCATTGTCCTTTAATAGGACTCTATTAGATAGGTACCTAATAAAGGCACTATTTATTGTTTTTATTTTCCAACTAACGATAAGTAGGTATTGTTGGTTATCAACACAAACAAACACACCATACACACAAACACACACACACCACACACACAAACACACACACACACACACACACACAAACACCATCACGCCTATCCTATAGGCACCAATTTCGGTTTCGCAAATGATTGAAAACAAGTTAGAACTTAACTCTCGTCTCTCTTCCTATAGGTAGGTAGAATCTAATCTAACCATAACCACAGAAGCGGTCCAGTCATTGTTTTCATTTTCACCGATCTAGAATTTAAGTGCATGTCGACTTAGGTAAACTGTGTTACTTACCCATATAGTTTTTTTAGGCCACCTAAACCTGCCTACTACCACCTACTACTAAAGTAAATGTTTCTATCGAAATGATAGTCTTTCTGTCTTATTCATCATCGAGGTGAGTGACTCGCGGCTACGGGACACCTGCGTGACAGGTTGCAGCGGGCAAACCAACTAAACTTACCTGCAACTCACTACCACCGCGATCCAACACACCGGCGACACCAACAACGCAACGCAAACAACACCACACTGATTAATCAACACTTTTCACACATCAAGTTTAAAATTCAAATAAGTTTCCACGAGAATTTACGAACGACCACTTCGAGCGACACAGACACACCGCACCCTCTGATCGCTAAAAGCAAACTGAAATGAAAACCGGTCCTCTCCTCCGGTCCCGTCCCGGTGCAGTGCGGTGCTTGATCTGATCAAACACAACACAACTTTCCAAGCTCAAAGCGCTAAAGTTTGCGGCGCTTTTGTGTGTTGTAGTGCCATCTGTGTTCACCGTGAGTAAACTTGTGTCGAAGCGGCAGCGGCACAGCACAAACAACACCCGTGGCGCGTTGCCCAGTCATGGTTGCGCTGTAGTAGTGCCATTGTCTTTGACATAGATGGCGTTCAACAGAAGTTTTTCCGATTTTTGCGTTTTTGTTGTCTGTTATCTATATCACACAGCGGATATTTTGATTGGTATATGTTTTCTATCATTCCTTTTCACTCCTCGTATCAGATCGAAAGTTTACTTTTATTGAGATATAGACTCTTTACATCAGGATATTGAATGAAATCTAAATTTACGTTTGAAATAAACATTATTAGAATAATAAAATATGAAATTTAAAAAAATATCAAATCAATATTTATTTTATTACGTATCGTAATATTATATACGAGTGTTTCAAGGTTATCAGCGCCATCTACCGATACTTACTCCATACTCGAGAACGAAACCGCCGCCCTTGTTCTGAGCGCTGCCGCGCTGAGGAATAAAATACTTTCTATTTATTAACTGTTAGTGTTAGGATGATGGTGTAAGGCAGGGTGCATGCTTTTCATCGCAGATTAAGTGAATTTCAGTTTTTTTTTTTTTTTCAACGTAATGATAGGTACCTTTTTGCAAACCTCCTACCGTCAGATGGTGAACCCCTGGGGATTTGCATACCCCAGTACCTATGAGAAACTCTGTCAAAGTTTCTCAAGGTAAAGTAAGGTAAGGTAACATATTATTTTAACATTAAATCTTTGTGTTTACAATTATATTCATTACCATAGGTGAAAAATATAAATAGTTTACATTATTTTTTAACTTATATCTTGTTGTGCTTATATCTATGAATGCTATAATGCAGAATCACTTTCAGATTCTGTTTCAGATTCACTTGGTGGCCACATCGGTCTGTCATCTGTTTCCTTTCGGGCTGCATCTAAATACTTTTCTTGCGCTTCAAAAACACTTTTCGTATCGGTACATGATGCATAAAGTTCTAACGCTTCTGAATTCAGCTCTAAAAACGAATGACCCCATGAAAATTTTGATAAATAGAACTGTGCTTCTTTTTTGTGTCCAGTTATCATCATGGCAGCTGCTAAAGCTTCAACACAACTTAGCTGATATGGTTTTCCATAGTTGATAGGATTAGCTGCTACTAGAAAAGGCAACAGTCTTGGATGTGGCGATTTCATTTTACTGAATGGAGTATCATCTATTTTGGCCCAGGAACAATCTATCACAGCCAGTCCAAACTTCTCTATGATGTCCTTATCATTGGGGCTCACACACTGCGTGCCTACGGGCGAGAGAACTAAGCCGGGGAATCTCTGTCCGAGTTTCAAGTTCTTTATCAAGTTGTGTCGCAGTAGTTTGCGTCCGGAGCATTTCTTCGGGTCACAGTGGTTCAGGTCCCACATGCTAACAGTGAATGATGCCTCGACGCCTTCGTCATTGGAGCTGCTGTTGTCACTATCCTCTGAGGCCTGAATGCTCAAATCGTTCAGTTTTTCTGCGTAGTTCCGTTGAACATGGTGGTTTGAACGCTTTCCTCTAGCTGCACCTTTCTTGTTCGGGGCCATAATACTGTTCACAGTTTTGTTTATAGGCAAGACTATTTGATATTGAGAAACACTCCGGTTGTAATTTTAACTTGTATTTTCACAAACTTTTGGCGATGTCCACAATCCAAACATAACCTCAATCACCGCAGCCTGACAGACGTCATCTGTCCTGTCCTGTGGTCCTGTCAGTGTCATTTTTTTTTTTTTAAGATTCTCCCATTTAGGAAGGCGAAGAGCGTGAGCCCATGCAGCCTAGTCTTCAGAGTGTATTTTCTTCTGTCTTCTTATACCTAATCTAACCTACGCTTACCTAAAAGTCATTGGAATGCGCCGGTGATTCACATTCTAATGCTCAACAGACTTTTGCGCGGAGATAACAATCCGAATCGTACGGTAGCGCCTTCCTTTGCTTCTTACTCCCGCCATATTGTTCCTCGTCAGCAGGTCATTATGTTAAATCCACCACATTAAATACAACAAACACTGCAAGGAACTAATTTAGAAGAGCGAGGAACAAAGTCCGTCAGATTTTTCATGCCCCCCGCGCGAAACCCCAACCTAACCTAACCTAACCTAGAACTCATTAGATCGCGAGTGGCCGCCATCTAATGCTCTCTGATGATTTACGCGGGAGTGTCGAGTCGAACCACATAGGATTTCTGTACTTTATTTATTACTTTCACCACATTGTCTTTCACTACCGGCACATTATTATGCTAATCCCACTACACTAACACAATAATAACCGCGAAAAACTAAATTAGAAAGCCAAAAATTCAGTCCATACGTGTGATTCGTTACGGTTCCCACGCAAAACTCTGTCAGTGTCAATTGCAAAAGGTTTGGCTACATGGTTTTTTATCCATATTCAAACTTTTTTATACCTAGTTTAAATTCTAGCACTTTTAGTATTTTTGTCCCCAGTGTTCCCAGTTCCCACGAAGGAGTCTTTTTTCTAATATAAAAAATAAAAACAAAATATTTCGACAAAATTTTGACATTATCGCCATATTAGAAGACATCGATTTAAATATTTGTTGATTTATTTCATTGCCTTATTTGTTTGAAACCTAAAACCTAATTTGAGTTTTACGAAAGAAGTGCATAAAAACATTCAAAATTGATTTCACGCGTGGAAGAATGAGCAGCGCCTCAATGGCGGGTGAGTGGGAAAAATTTGGTCAGACCTTGCGGTCAGACCCCCTATCATAGCTACCTACCATCTTCATCTTTAATTTCATACGCTTGCTTTCCGTTTTCGCCCGCGGTAGATGAATGATTTCCCCCGTGAAGAGTAGGTACGAATATACATATATTGCAAATATTATGTTCGTCTCCAGATTTCCAAGGAAAGTTGTTCAGTACCAGTTTTAATAACTGAGCAACGCCTTTCAGTTTGCGGGACACCGTCCATATTTTTCCCAAGAGATTTGAAAATTACAGGATATTAAATTGAGTCATGCCTATACTTGCCGCATTTCATTCGCTAATTAGTAACATTATAGGTACAGCTTCTCTATACCTACTTTTAAAATGAATGTGTGTAGTAGTTTAGGTACATGTAGGTATACGGGCAAATGAGTTATCATCAGACAAAGAAATCACTTATTGATTTCTCACCATAGAAAAACGCACGATCATTGAGGTTTATGAAACATGAAGGTTTATGAAACTCAATTATAAATCTGAAGGTACTCAGGGTGCTATCGAAACGACTCAAAATCAAAACTCAACATACCTACTTAGGTAGGTACATTACATATAGTCACGCCTGTATGCCTTAGGCGTAAATAGAGCATCAACGACCTAGAAGAAGGGCGTTTTCGTCACCTTGAACAAGTTTTGAGGGCTAAGTATTTTATTTTAGTTAAGTAGGACAAATATTTAGTTAGTAAATCATTTTGTAAAATACTGTAAGCTTCCCAAATACAATAAAATAAAACTTCACTGTAAATCGAAGCATGGGTAACAACTTTTTCACGACCTCTGGGAGTTCCGCTCCTGAAACAAGCATACAAGGTTAACGAAGTTAGTACCTACTTTTTACAGATAAGCTAGATTAGATACCACATACAGGTTACATCTTCTTCATTAGCAACCATTGTGGTGCTGGGTAAGAAGAGCACCACTCCATCTCTTCCAGAGGATGTCGTAAAAAGCGGCTACCTAATACATCCTGAAAACGGGCAACAACGTTCTATGTACAAAAACCTTTCAATAGGGGAGTTGGCAAATGTGCTGCCCATTCCCCCTGTTTGTTAACGACACTACCAGCCGCACTACCAGTAGTACCGCCGCCGTTAGCCATGAACGACACTACCAGATGCCTTATTCAGCAGTGGACTTAGGATGTTATAGTCATAGAAATATTATTATACTGACGTCATATAGATCAATGGTTATAGTAGAACAAATCAAAGCAAGCCTGCGTTCTAGGTTTAGCTCTATGTTACACGTTACACTTAGTTACCTAGGTACGTATTAGGTAGGTAAGATGTTACGTCATGTAACAAATGATGCTGTCTGAGTGAGTCAATCTAGTTTACCTACCTGAGTTTACCTTAGTAGAGATAGCGAACCGTCTAGATTGCAAGTCTATCAAAGTAATTTCTGATCTAAAATAAAGACCGATATAAAAAAATATTAGATAGTTTTACTAAGAAAAATAATAATTAGTGTCGTTTTGTTCCTCAGCAGTTTACCGTAAGGTAAGGTAGAAGCTACCTATTAAAAGTGCTTAATGAAATTGTTCGTTCTTTCCTTAATGAAATTGTATGATAAGCAGCCTAGCTTGCTACGTGCAACGACCATCATCAAAGGTCAAGGTTTAACGTGCCCTCTAAAGCCCGAAATCATCTTACTTGTCTGACAATCAGGCGAGTTAGCCCATCTTAACAAACTAGAGATACCAATCTAAGTTATACAACGTGTAACATAAAGGGTATATGCATCGTGAAATGTGTGAATCTACCCATGAAACTGAACAACTTTCCCTAAGGAACATAGGTCGAAATACGAAAATAACATTTTGACTTCCCATAGTAAATGCGCTATCAGCTGATGCATTTTGTATGGAAGGTAATTTTTTTTTTTTCGACCTATGTTACTTAGGGAAAGTTGTTCAGTTTTATGGGTAGATTCACACCTTTCTCGATGCATATACCTTTTATGTTACACGTTGTATATTGATCCACCCAACCCACGACCTCCAAATCGAAAGCTTAGGCTCACACCACTAGACCATAGAGGCAGTTAAAAAAGTTGAAGTCTACTGTTACAAGGAGGCTTCTCTGCTAGGTAGGTACGTCTCGTCAAGTGGTTTGCCAGAAGTAACACTATACGGGGTGTGAGCCAAAACCTGAAAGCGGTTACTCAGTCAATGAACTGAACAACTATCAGCAGGAAATTCTTTCAGGAAACGAAAAATTGTTTGGCTTTCCCATACGAATTGTCTGATCGGGTCATTTTGTATGAAAAAGTACCTATATCATTTTTTTTCATTTCATGAAAGAATTTTCTGATGATAGTTGTTCAGTTTCGTTGACTGAGCAACCCCTTTCAGTTTTCGGTACGCTATCCTCTATTTAGCTATACTCTACATTTTGTTCATTATATCACAAGTGCCACACGCATGCCATAAAATGTATATAAATGTACTAATTAAGGGGCAAAGGTGATCGATATTGTACGGGACAACCGAACTGTCTGATGTTCCATGCTTTCACCATTATCAGGCTGGTGCTGAAAGGTGTTAGTCGCTTTTGTACTTCAGTTCAGGGTGAGATATTTTTTTCACATATTTATTTTAGTAGACTTTTTAACAGCAAAACTTGCCGTTATATCTTTATACCTATCGTTCATCGTGAAAAAAAATGGCTATCCATTTAAACAGATTTTTATTGAAATGATAAAGTGCTTTTTTTGTCACCATGATGTAAATTACAGCTTATTAAACAAATTAGCTGTTAGAAAACATTTCTAGTTTTAATGACATCGTTTTATACAAACATATTAATATGAAGAAAAATAATTTGTATTTTTGTGATTGTATTTTATTTATTTGTAAACTAATGGACCCATTAAAATTTAACTTGAAGTAATATTTGCAACTTTTACCGCAGGAAAATATGTAGGTACCTAACGGAAAAACTCGAAACGTTTCTAGTGAAAAGTTTTGTTTGATTCTCAGCTTTGCTACTTTCTTGTTATGTCGCATGGTGTTTACGATAAAATAATATGAAAATCACTATCAAGGAGGAGTCTTTTTCATGTTACTTTTGCTATGTTTCTATTCAGGCAGGGCACTACATTTTGATTTCTGGATCATATTATTATGTATCTGGATCGAGTTCACAATATCCAAAGCAGATGTGATGTGATTTCCTTCCACTCCCTGTCAATAAGAAATCATTATTGTAGGCGCAACGAGTCATTGTTTGAAACCATTTGAAACCTAGGTGTGACCTAGGCTAGGCAGTTAGTCATTGTGCTAGGTCATTCAACCGAAACACGTATGTCATATACGTAGGTCATATACTTAACTATTTTTTATCTTTCTGATCTATCCGTAATGGGTAGTTTCAGTGTATTTAATTTAATTAGGCTGATGTACTATTTGTTTTGTTTTGTGATGAGCTATAACAAAAAACTTACTACTATTTTCTATAACAAAAATGTAAACCTTTCTTTCCATCTATACAGGCTATCTTGTCCTGTATTTTTGGGCCACCTTTTGTATCTTCGTTCCAGCAGTTGTATTTTTTTAGTAGTATGAGAAATTTAGGTAATTTTATGTAGGTGTACACAATAAATGATTCACAACCATTTTACCTCATTTGACGCACACGTCAAACAAAATTTTAAATCTCTATTGCTACTGAATCCTCAGAAAATTCAAACAGAATAGTTTCTTTCGTGTTTC
The DNA here is from genome assembly GCA_029255725.1 of Scrobipalpa atriplicella. Lineage (NCBI taxonomy): Eukaryota > Metazoa > Arthropoda > Insecta > Lepidoptera > Gelechiidae > Scrobipalpa > Scrobipalpa atriplicella. The sequence goes on along the minus strand of JARACY010003704.1, from coordinate 1,116 downwards.
CATAAAATCAAATAAATAGCAGTTGAAACTATTATGTAGACAATATTATCATTATAAATTCATGTGAAAGTACTAGACTTCATGGGAATCACCAAGTGCTTTCAGGGTATCATGCACTGGCAAGGATATAGCACCCTATGATCTTGCGAATAAGGTTCAGTTTAAATTGATATGATAGAATAATATTCATGAGTAAATTATGACGTGTCTGTTTCAACAAATGCTACACTTTCTTTTGAAGCCTGAGGCTATACGTCCATCAAACAGTGTGCCTTTGATCAACTTACAGAAGGTAACCTAGCTAACCTAATACTATGTATTTGATGTGGTAAAAACATAAACGTAAGTATACAAAATAGGATCAGATAATCGTGCCTTTAAATCCCCTGGGGTGGGCAGAGGAATCTAAAGTATTCGAGAGGTATTACAGGTAAGATTGTGTAAGAAGATTGTGACGTTTATTAAAGAAGAGATCCAGGTCCCAGGCATTACGTAACACCTCGGGTCTAGCAAGGAATTACGAGTTCCACTCACAAACATTAAATTTTACAAAGACTTTGTCATTAACAGTTTTTTTTTTATTGTTGCAGCCTGCTTTAACTACAACAACGACGACAAGGATCAGAAGACCAAGCCGCCTCCAGATCCTAAAAGCTCGGGAAAGGAACTCAGCATGGACAGCGCTGGTGAGTTATTTCTTTTTCTATTGACCCGATGAACCCGCTGGTGTCAGAGTTTTTTAACGCCTTAATAAACCTCTGTCTGATAATATTTAAGTAACGAACACTATCAGAGACCGGAACCGATGAGAACTATACCATTACTCAAGCTAAACTTCTTTCGGCGAGGGACGTTCTTGGCAACTGTCCACTAAAAACCTTGACCTGATATAAATCATATGAAATTGAATTTTGTCACAATGCGGTAAATACCATAATTTATCCTATACAGCCTTATTTTCCACCAAAAATAATTGCTTAGTTAGGGGTTTACTCGTCCATGTTCTTTTGGGACCAGTTTCGTTGGGCCGACCTGCCACGTAACCCGTTTTATTCGAAGGGAACGCTACTGTCCATTCCCTTGTATTTATCCCTTAGTGTCACCACCCGCGTAAGG
>JARACY010003703.1:0-31303 GCA_029255725.1 Scrobipalpa atriplicella | reverse complement strand
ATGTAAGAGTTCAATGTCATTATGGATACAGGCTTCTATATGACCAATTTTTCGTATTTGTTCCTTTCAAACAGCTGAAGTATAACGACGAAAAAAAACATGTGGCAAAACCTGCATTTAACGTCTTAATTATTGGTGTTGACAACATATCTAGGTTGAATTTTTATCGCACAATGCCGAAAACCGCCAGCTTTATGCAAAGCAGAGGTGCCGTGGAGTTGAGGGGGTATAATAAAGTAGGCGATAACTCGTTTTCGAACCTAGTCCCGCTACTGATGGGCTACTCGGCAAACGAGATAAAGAAAATATGCCATCCAATGCGGATGACTACCTTCGATGACTGTCCCTTTCTATGGCATTGGTACAAAGATGCTGGCTACTATACAGCTTTTGGTGAAGATAGTGGTTACTTAGGTACCTTCAACTACTTTTTAAAAGGATTCAGAAAGCACCTACTGATTATTATTTGCACCCCTTTGTGACAGAAGCTGAAGATGTTGCTGGAAATAGCCGTGATTATAATGTTAATCTGTGTATGAACGAATTTTACCTATACCAAATTCTACTAAATTACATTCAAACTCTAACTCTAACATTGAAAGATTCGAAGTTGTTTGGATTTTTTTGGGAAACCACAATGTCACACGACGCTTTGAATTATCCTATTGCTATGGATGAAGGTTATTTACGATTTTTTGAGGCTTTAGAAAAAACAAACTACTTAAATAAAACGATTATCTTCCTCATGAGCGATCATGGCATCCGGTGGGGTAAATTCAGAAATACCAAGCTGGGATATCTAGAAGAACGATTACCACTAGCTCAAATATTATTGCCTCCTTCATTTCGTGAGAATTATACTGAAGCTTACAACAACTTGAAATATAATTCTAGACAATTAACGACGCCTTTTGACTTGCACGAGACTTTATATGATCTCATAGATTTGGAAAATATACAAAATGAATCAATTTTAGAGCGTGTTCGTAAAGTGAATGAGGAACATAGAAAAATAAGTTTATTTTTGAAAGTACCACCGAACAGGACGTGTAAGTCAGCAGATATCGACGATCACTGGTGTACTTGCTACCGTCGTGAAGAAGTATCTAATACAAGTGAAATGATTGTGAATGCAACTGAATATTTGATAGCCCAACTTAACGTTATGTTGGTGGACTATCCTCAATGTGCGAGATTGGAATTAGACATGGTACAGCAAGCAGAAGAGATGACATTGAAGAATACGAGTAAACCTACAGAAGACTGGAAGGAGTTTTTAGTGAGGGTGCAGGTGAAGCCGAGTGGTGGGGTGTTCGAGGCTACTCTCCGCCATGATGGTAACAGCTGGTCAGTGCGAGGAGACGTCAGCCGCCTTAACTTGTATGGCAATCAAAGTGTTTGTGTGAATGCTGCCAGAATCAAACTGTATTGCTATTGTAAACAAACCAAAGACATTGACGATGATGAATAAATTCAATCAGTCACGATCACGACCGTGAAAGATGACAAAATAGATCAGTCGTCAATACGTCAAAGATGAACCCCGACTAGGATCTGAAACTTCACTGGTGGTGGTGGTGGTGGTGCAAAATAAATGTGAATAATGTGATATTATCACAGAAATAATTGTATGTACTAGCGTAGTAAATGCTGCTTATTATTATTTATTATTAAATTTTTACATAAGTATGTGTGAAAATCTTTCATTTGATGTCAATTACATAATTTTAAAGGATGATGGGCATATTGCACCCAGCTCCATTTGTCATTTCACTAGCTGGTCCTAAAACACATGATTAAAATGAGCATTTTTTATTATGACGGTAAAAAAAAATCTCCATTGGATCCTGAGATATTGAGAGAGCTCTCATTTCATACAAATTGCTAGCAAGGGAAGGTCAAGTAAGAGTGGTTTTTTTCCCTCCACTAATGAAACTAGTGTGGGTCGAAACTACTGACAAAACTAAGAATATTTTGTATAGGCACAGAAAAATTCGTCCCGGTGGTCATCAGATAAAAAAAATATTTTTGGATGATTTTTTCCTCCACTAATGAAACTGGTGAAGGTCGAAAGTACTGACAAAACTGAGTATATTTTGTTAAGGCACTGAAAAATTCGTCCCGGGGGTTTCAAAATATTTTAAAGTGAAATTCAAAAATGTATGGGCGGTGTACCTAATATAAGACCTCCAGCACTGAGACTACTATTATTTTGATGATAACCCAATAATGTAACTCTGTACCAATGCACATCAAAATCTGACCCGGGGGTATTAAAAATATTTTAAAATCCCAGAGTCAGATTTTGATGCGCAATCGCACATGGGTAAGCATCAAAATCAGTGTTAGTCTCAGTGCTGGAGGTTTTTTATTAGTTGCAACACCCATACATTTTTGAATTTCACTTTAAAATATTTTTAATACCCCCGGGTCAGATTTTGATGTGCATTGGTACAGAGTTACATTATTGGGTTATCATCAAAATAATAGTAGTCTCAGTGCTGGAGGTCTTATATTAGGTACACCGCCCATACATTTTTGAATTTCACTTTAAAATATTTTGAAACCCCCGGGACGAATTTTTCAGTGCCTTAACAAAATATACTCAGTTTTGTCAGTACTTTCGACCTTCACCAGTTTCATTAGTGGAGGAAAAAATCATCCAAAAATATTTTTTTTATCTGATGACCACCGGGACGAATTTTTCTGTGCCTATACAAAATATTCTTAGTTTTGTCAGTAGTTTCGACCCACACTAGTTTCATTAGTGGAGGGAAAAAAACCACTCTTACTTGACCTTCCCTTGCTAGCAATTTGTATGAAATGAGAGCTCTCTCAATATCTCAGGATCCAATGGAGATTTTTTTTTACCGTCATAATAAAAAATGCTCATTTTAATCATGTGTTTTAGGACCAGCTAGTGAAATGACAAATGGAGCTGGGTGCAATATGCCCATCATCCTTTAAAATTATGTAATTGACATCAAATGAAAGATTTTCACACATACTTATGTAAAAATTTAATAATAAATAATAATAAGCAGCATTTACTACGCTAGTACATACAATTATTTCTGTGATAATATCACATTATTCACATTTATTTTGCACCACCACCACCACCACCAGTGAAGTTTCAGATCCTAGTCGGGGTTCATCTTTGACGTATTGACGACTGATCTATTTTGTCATCTTTCACGGTCGTGATCGTGACTGATTGAATTTATTCATCATCGTCAATGTCTTTGGTTTGTTTACAATAGCAATACAGTTTGATTCTGGCAGCATTCACACAAACACTTTGATTGCCATACAAGTTAAGGCGGCTGACGTCTCCTCGCACTGACCAGCTGTTACCATCATGGCGGAGAGTAGCCTCGAACACCCCACCACTCGGCTTCACCTGCACCCTCACTAAAAACTCCTTCCAGTCTTCTGTAGGTTTACTCGTATTCTTCAATGTCATCTCTTCTGCTTGCTGTACCATGTCTAATTCCAATCTCGCACATTGAGGATAGTCCACCAACATAACGTTAAGTTGGGCTATCAAATATTCAGTTGCATTCACAATCATTTCACTTGTATTAGATACTTCTTCACGACGGTAGCAAGTACACCAGTGATCGTCGATATCTGCTGACTTACACGTCCTGTTCGGTGGTACTTTCAAAAATAAACTTATTTTTCTATGTTCCTCATTCACTTTACGAACACGCTCTAAAATTGATTCATTTTGTATATTTTCCAAATCTATGAGATCATATAAAGTCTCGTGCAAGTCAAAAGGCGTCGTTAATTGTCTAGAATTATATTTCAAGTTGTTGTAAGCTTCAGTATAATTCTCACGAAATGAAGGAGGCAATAATATTTGAGCTAGTGGTAATCGTTCTTCTAGATATCCCAGCTTGGTATTTCTGAATTTACCCCACCGGATGCCATGATCGCTCATGAGGAAGATAATCGTTTTATTTAAGTAGTTTGTTTTTTCTAAAGCCTCAAAAAATCGTAAATAACCTTCATCCATAGCAATAGGATAATTCAAAGCGTCGTGTGACATTGTGGTTTCCCAAAAAAATCCAAACAACTTCGAATCTTTCAATGTTAGAGTTAGAGTTTGAATGTAATTTAGTAGAATTTGGTATAGGTAAAATTCGTTCATACACAGATTAACATTATAATCACGGCTATTTCCAGCAACATCTTCAGCTTCTGTCACAAAGGGGTGCAAATAATAATCAGTAGGTGCTTTTCTGAATCCTTTTAAAAAGTAGTTGAAGGTACCTAAGTAACCACTATCTTCACCAAAAGCTGTATAGTAGCCAGCATCTTTGTACCAATGCCATAGAAAGGGACAGTCATCGAAGGTAGTCATCCGCATTGGATGGCATATTTTCTTTATCTCGTTTGCCGAGTAGCCCATCAGTAGCGGGACTAGGTTCGAAAACGAGTTATCGCCTACTTTATTATACCCCCTCAACTCCACGGCACCTCTGCTTTGCATAAAGCTGGCGGTTTTCGGCATTGTGCGATAAAAATTCAACCTAGATATGTTGTCAACACCAATAATTAAGACGTTAAATGCAGGTTTTGCCACATGTTTTTTTTCGTCGTTATACTTCAGCTGTTTGAAAGGAACAAATACGAAAAATTGGTCATATAGAAGCCTGTATCCATAATGACATTGAACTCTTACATATTCATCATTTACTTTTATAATATCTTTAAAATAAATACATTTTTTATATTCTATTCTGTGATCAATTCCCATATAATTAATGTTTTGTATGTAATCTGGTCTGAAAAACGCTTTATAACAGCAGACTATTCTTTTGCGCTTTTTATATTTTACTTTATAATGTTTCAAAACTTGTGCATCATAGACGTACCAGATGTGAGTTCCATTCCGTTCTAACAAAGAATAGTTTGCATTCGGACAAGGCTTTAATTTCTTAGGATAGAAAAAATATTTTGCCATCATCTTTTTATCTAATTCCATCCCTGGTATGCGGCATCCTTCGGTATTTATAACATAATCTTCGTGATACTTGTTGGACATAAAAAACTCGTTTTTGTTGAATAGGACATCTGCACTGTAATTTATTGTGAAAAGAAAATATATAGTGCTGAATACGACCACTAAATATAAAATTTTTATGTATTGAAAAAATTTTTGTCTTAGGTTCCTTGAGGAACAGTTTCCATTTGATATTTTCATTTTCAAGGTCACAAACACAATTTCACAAATTGAAGGTCCCACACAACTTATTTCAAATCTAGTCTTTTCCTTTTTTAATATTTCAGTCACTGTAAAATTACAAGTTTACTAGGTCGCGCCAAATTTTAAACTGCCGCAAGTGTTTCAGTAAATGAGTTTTCTTAAGCAATATTAATTACATACGTATTATTGAATGTTCTCGCCGTAGTAATTGAAATTTTACAGATATACTCGTAGCTGACATAGGGTAATCTTTCACGGTATTGCGACATCACTCAGAAATGTCTTATATATATAATACCATAGACAAAAACTGAAAAAACTGAACAACCTTTTCAAAGGAACATAGGTCGAAATACCAAGAAAAAAAGAAGATTCAGCCGATACATTTTGTATGGGATGTAATTTTTTTGTTCGCATTTGACCTAAATTCTTTTATTACGCGTTCTTTCTATGTTATTTTATTATGTTTGTTACACGTTGTTTGTATATTAATGAATCAATAGGTACATACTTTGTTTTATTCTACCTAAAATTATTTAATTTAGGCCTAGCACGCACTGCGATTTTTCTCGCGCGAATCAAATCGCGCGTGAGAAATACTCGCGCGATGGAATCTGGACCTGCACGCACAGCGGGTAAAATTTCGCCGTTTCGCGCTTTTTTGATCAGTTTGTATCCAGTTCTCAGCTGAGACGCACGTCAATAGTAGCTTGCGCTAAGCATAGGGTTGCCACTTGCAAAATTTAACCATCACACTTATGAAATAATGTGGTTGAATATGAAGTATTTGACAATATTTTGGCAAATAGTACAGTCAGATTATTAAAAAACCGTTTCCGCTAGTGTTGCCGATCGATATTGCCCTATCGATTGTTTTCGTACTACTAGATAGTATCGATAGTTATGATAGTATCGACTGTTGTTTTTGAGCGATAGTATTGATAACCAACGATACTATCGATAGTATCGTTTATTGAAAAAAAAAAACAATCGATAGTATTGCGATATTGAACAAACTATCGATAGTATCGTTGGTTATCAATACTATTGCTAAACTATAGGCCTATCGATTATGTGAATTATTTTAGTACAAACTATCGATTGTTTGGCTACACTAGTTTCAGCCTGTTTGACTTACCTTGATTGAAAATACTTGATGTTCTAATAGTAAATATACCTATTTAATGAAACGTAAATTAAAAAATACTTTTGGCAAACCCTACCTTCACACCGCGCATGCGGATTTTTTCCCGCTGTGCGTGCAGGTCCAGATTCCATCGCGCGAGTATTTCTCACGCGCGATTTGATTCGCGCGAGAAAAATCGCAGTGCGTGCTAGGCTTGGTTGCGGAATAATTCTCGCGCGATTTTTTTCCGCGAGTGCGTGCACCTTCATACAACTCTATACATCACAGATTTTTGCGGAAAAAATTCGCGCGAAAAAAATCGCAGTGCGTGCTAGGCCTTAATGTTTTACAAATCGCGAGACAAAAACTATCAAAACAATCAAAGAATCAAAAAGCGCGCGTCGGCTCCGTATTACGCAACGCACACACGCGTTCGAGCGCTGCCGCGTTTGTGTGAGTGCGAGTCAAATACCTATTTCGGCCCGCCACGAAAGTTAGGCGGTTTACACACTGCGGCGGAATACGCCGCGTAGGGCGGATATTGTCTATGGTCCATTGTTCTGAACAATATCCGCCCTACGCGGCGTATTCCGCCGGCAGTGTGTAAACCGCCTTAGTACGGCCTCTTAAGAGGCTACCATGAGCCAAGTGGCGCCCCATCAGTCAAAAAATCATAATCCACTGAAAACACAATCAATCGAAAATCCGGTACGGCGAATTGAAGTTAAAGCAAAGAAGATAATTTAGAACATCATAAACTTGAAATTCATAGTTCCTGGTAGTAACAGAAAGAAAATTTGCGAAAAACGGCCACTTTTAGCACTTTTGCTATCTGTAACTGCTGTAAACACTGAATCATAAGTTTATGATGTTCTAAATTATCTTCTTTGCTTTAACTTCAATTCGCCGTACCGGATTTTCGATTGATTGTGTTTTCAGTGGATTATGATTTTTTGACTGATGAGGCCGCCACTTGGCTCAGGGTAGCCTCTTAAGTTCAAATCGCGATAAATCGTCACACGTCCGTCTGTGTCTCGCTAAAATTGTTGCTGCCTACAATTTATTAGCGTCATCTACCTATATTGTAATGAACCACGTTATAACCAGCATATTCGAATAACTGCCATCTACCGGTTTGCATTACTACCAAATAGAAACAAGAACATATCGAATAAACTTTAAAGATCAATAATAATGATAAAATTTCATGCCGCAAAATTGTCTTTTTAATTTTGGTTGCGTATGATATTTTTGCATAACTATAGCCAATTTATAGGTATTTTAAAAAAGTGCGGGCCAGGAGCTAGGCGCCATCTGGATATAATACGGGAATTGAGCTTTTTTCCGAATCACGTTTTTTTGTATGGGGTTGACAGTCCTCTAGTATATTTTCGTCCATGATTTTAACAATAAAAATAATAATATTATTGTTAAAATATTAGAAATAATTCAAAACAAACTTTAATTAACAGGAGACACAATAGATAAGCTACAATCATTTATATTTCGGCATTTGCAATTCAAAATAATGCGGGACCTAAAGTGCTACCTTAAGTTTTGTTATGCTTAACTTGAGTACCTAAACATCCTACTTTAAATAATACTCTTCAGTGTAACAAAACTCGTACAACTCTAAGATAGATAAAAATCAGTCACTTAATGCTTATAGTATTGTGTTCATTCTGGAGATTAAAGTTTCCATAGAACTGTAAGATGGGCGCGGGAGGTGACGGAAATAAGAAGGCGGCCAGTCAGCTGTTTTTAGTAGGCGTTTTACGCTCTGTCTACCTTTTTAGGGATGAAGCGTGACTTTATGTATAAATGAATTAAGAAACAAATAACCAGTCTATGCTAGTTCTAGCTATTTCCTATTTCTGTGCTGATATGATCAAATCAAACCGGTTTCAAAATTGCATGACATGTGGATGCTTTTATATATTTACAACGCCTTATTGACCCTCCACTAATGAAACCGGTGTGGGTGGAAAGTACTGACAAAACTGAGTATATTTTGTTAAGGCACAGAAAAATTCATCCCGGTGTTCATCAGAAAAATACAAAACGTATTTTTATTTTTAAATTCACTCCACATAAAAAATATCAATAGTATTTCCAACTCGGTGCTAGAAAAAACAACCACAAAGTTTAATGTCTTTTAATCGAAAATCTTGTTTCTAAAATAAGTTTTAGCTATTAGATGTAACAACATATTGAAATAGTAGATTTAGTAACCTAACCAATTTGCCAACACGCATAATTTGTTTTTGAAATGTGTTTTTGAATAAAAAGACATGAAATTTCGACGTAGTTCTTTCTAGCACCGAGTTAGAAATACTATAAATTCAAGAATGGTTCATCCATGGTAGTTTTCTATAGAATTGTCCCCTTATAAAACCGGTGTGCTTAAGCAAAACTTACAAGTCGATCTTAGGCCTATACTGAAGCCGGAGCGGAGGGTCGCGGAACCTCCACCGCGTCACGTAAACGAACTTTAGTGTGTGGTCCTTACCTAGTAACTCGTCGTTGCATAAAATATCAATCTGAAAACAAAAATATTACCATTACTTTGAGTGTTTCACAAATTGGGCATATACAACATGTAACAGAAAGGGTATATGCATCGAGAAATGTGTGAATCTACCCATGAAACTAAACAACTTTATCTAAGGAACATAGGTCAAAATACGAAAAAAAAAGATTGACTTCCCATACTAAATACGATATTAGCCGATGCCTTTTGTATGTAAGGTCACAATTTCTTTTTGTTTTTCGACCTATGTTTCTTAGGGAAAGTTGTTCAATTTCATGGGTAGATTCACACATTTCTCGATGCATATACCCTTTCTGTTACACGTTGTAGAAGGCAGCTAAGCGCCATATACAGGATGTTTATTTAATTGCGTGCCATAGCTTAAAGGGTGTTCCAGTAACGTAAAAGGAGACTATAAAAAAAAACCAAATCAAGACATTAAAAAAAACAAAAGTAGGTAGGTATTTATGATGATTCCCAGAGCTGCGTCTAACTCTCGTGCTATAACCAATACCGCGCGACGCGCGAGTCGCATCGGCCAATGATAGCGACTCGCGCGCGCGAGTGCCTTTTTGATTTTTTGATTTCCTGAACATTTTACACGACGGCAGTTAGCTGCCTTCGATCAGATAATTTGTATAGAAAAGCCAACATTTTCTTTTCATTTCCTTAAAGAATTTATTTCCAAAAGTAGTTTAGAAGCACGGATGGTGTAGTGGATACTTAAGGCCGTGGCCTTCTGTGCAGGAGGTCCTGGTTCGAATCCCACCACGTACCAATGTGTTTTTCGGTTTCGAATTTCATATACGTACGTTTATTCGGCGCTTTTACAACTTTTTACGGTGAAGGAAAACATCGTGCGGAAACCTGCACACATCTACGAAGAAATTCAAAGGTTGTGTGTAACCACAGAATATATAATAGTACTAGGGTACAGAAGACGCACTCTTAAACCACATTGTAACAAAAATAAACGTTTCCGCCCGAGAATAAGGTGCCATTCCGTTCGCAAGCGCATCAATACGTACTTTTATAATAACCTACTGATCGCGCATGCAAGCAATAATGTGCCGAATAGCTACGCGCGACTTATTATTTCTTTGAAAGTCTCAAACAGCTCGCTCACTCCACGCTGCTGTAGGGTTGCGACTAGCGACTTTTGCGAATTTGTAACGTGACGGGAAATTGTCTAGTAGGTGAAATAAAAGTGTCTATCTATACTCAGCTGAATCCCCAGATTTCTACGCAGTATTCAGTTAGTGTTGAATTAGTTCTATTAATTGATCTAGAAGTATTTCACATATATATCACAGGAATAATTTACGTATTCTACCTAGGAATAATAATAATAGTCCTACCAACCGATTTTCGGTGATGGCGGCCAATCTCTCAGAGATCGGCCAACTGCGCGGGACTAGTTTTTTAGTGCTCAAGTGTTTGCGCAATACACAAGCGAACTCTCTATTCCTTCAATCTCCTGGTGGTGGGTGGGACAGATTGACTGACACGACCAGAGAGAAATCTATTTACATGCCCATCCGACTGCATGGAACCTTTATAAAACTTTAATGAGAATGAGAATAAATTGAACTTGGCGCGATGCGCGTGCGTGCGTACGAAGCGAGCGACAAGCGGCAGCCTACTGAAATAAACCCACGCGTGGGCTCGGCATGTACTTGCAGCTTCGTGCCTACCGGCCGGAGTGCGCCAGGCGCCAGGCCTGGTGTAACCTAATCTAGACTTGGGTCTGGTTTCCCTTCTTGGTTGCGGAGGTCCGATGGCAGTCGCTCTGTGTAAAAACCAGTACCCTCGTTCAATCACCTAGATTAGGTGGACGACCTCGTGAAAAAAACACGGGAAAAAGGCTAGGAAGAAATTTAGTTTCTTTGACTGAGCAACTAAGTATCATTGGATACTTTTTACCGGGGGAAAAAATTAGCTTCTCACGGGAAAACTCATGATATCGCGGGTGAAACTGCGGTGCAAACAGCTAACACGAGTAGTATAAAAATAAGGGTTTTACTATTTAATTAATTGTCAACTAAATTGTACAGTACTTAACAAGTATCCCAGCTTAAAATCATAGATATCGATCGTAGGAGCCAGACGTCTATGAATGTGACTCCTAAATAGGTACATTAATTTGCGAAGCTTTGCGAGGGAGCCGTGAACGGCATAACTTCATTGGACGTCCTATAATAGAGAATATTCATGCTGCTTTCTAGGAGAAAAATATTATACATTATATTCCTCCAAGATTCGATCATACTAAATATTATTTTTTTACTATAAATAAATAACTCGTTCGTTCACGAGATACATTAATTAAAAGTTGTTTGTGAAATGAACAAAATAACGTTGTTCCAATTAAAAAGGGGTGATTCAAGTTGTGCAGAATTTATGTATTAAAATTGTGTGATAGTGTGATAACTTACTTCTCTATACTTTTCCATTCCATTTAATACCTTCTTAGCTACAAATTTCTTGAGGTGCGTGATGGTTGCTTGTGACGAGCACCGTATGAAACTCCTTTTTAGGGTGCGAAGGGACGACGAGATGCACTCCAGGCATACATTCACCTGTTTTCAAATCACCAAATTAATATGTAAATTTTACTGCAGTGGACTAGCGAGTAAAAATCGTTACAAAAAGGCGTACAAGTACCAAGAACTCGCAATATCGTAATTGGAAGCCTTACTAAGATATTAAATTATGAATCCTCATACCTTCGTTATATTACTGTTATGTAATAACTGTATCGAAGAGGGGAGAAAATAAATTCGTATTCAAATCAGAAAGAAGCCTAAGAAAAAAAGCCTAAGCCTAAAGTGAACTTACATATTAATTTATTGAAAGAGCAAGTTGAGCCATAATTGAATGATTTGATTTTATAAGGTTTAATTAGGAACCTTTTTATTACAGTAAAAAATTGTTATGTTAAATTCATTTTCTTAAAAAAAACTTAATCAGACACAACAAATCCAATTTTTTTTACTGATGTTATACTCTAATCTCGATTCTCTGACACTCCTCGGTTTGCCTATTCAAACTTCCTGATTCACCAACAGCTTTAGGTAAACAACCCCCAAGATGTCAGATTGTAATATTGGTCTTTGGTTAATGGACCATTCCAAACTGCGGGTCCAACCCTGAAATCTTCAAATTGAATTACAGTATTTGACTGTAAAAATTTGTCTCGAAACCCGCTAAAACAAAATGTTGGCAAAATTAAAAACAAAAAACGCACGTTGATTCGACTATAGGTTTTAGCGGGTTTTGCAACAAAGGATTTTTATCAGGGTTTTAGAGGATTTTGCTACTGTTTTATCAGCAGGATTGAACGTACATACAGTGAATGATCACATTAGTTGAAAAAAAAAAAAACAACTAGAAATGCATTTTAGCGGGTTTTGAAATTATACCCCTCGTACAGTAGCTTTGCTCAGGTGATTCCTGATGTTTAACTGAGCAAAGCTAGGAGCGGCGGGGCTTTAGGGTGCAACTACAGAACTTATAATTTATCAAGTATCTTCCATGCTGGACTGGGAGCGATAGAAAAACATAGAATGTGCCAGCTGCATCTCCTCCCGGGCATGCTGTAAAAACCAGCTAAGGGATTCGAGGGTTTGAGTATATTGTAATTTAGGCGAAGAGCTGACAACCCGTCACTACAGCAATATACAGATCTATCTTAAGCAACGCTCAAAACTTGTCAGACGTGGCGGAACGCCCTTTGTTTGGATCGTTGACGCTCTGCTTACCCTATTAGGGATAAAGGCGTGATTTATGTAAGTTTGTATGTATGTATACATACTTGTTCATCCTTCCTGTGGCAGTCAGTGTTGTCGGGTTGGTCAGGTTCGTCGCCGGCGCCCGCCTTGTCCGCCGCCAGCTGCGCGTCCTTCGGGCACGGCAGACCACGCACGCGGTAGAAGTCACGCTCGCGTTTCAGCTCATCTGCATAACAACCACTCATTAACACTCGACGCTCGTTAAATATCCTGGCAATGTCACGGTTATCATTATTACCAGTACATTGTAGTCGCAATGATCAGTAGATCAGTAAATATCCTGGCAATGTCACTGTTATCATCATTACCAGTAAATTGTAGTCGCAATGATCAGTAGATCAGTAAATATCCTGGCAATGTCACTGTTATCATTATTACCAGTACATTGTAGTCGCAATGATCAGTAGATCAGTAAATATCCTGGCAATGTCACTGTTATCATCATTACCAGTAAATTGTAGTCGCAATGATAAGTAGATCAGTAAATATCCTGGCAATGTCACTGTTATCATCATTACCAGTACATTGTAGTCGCAATGATCAGTAGATCAGTAAATATCCTGGCAATGTAATTTTTATCATCATTACCAGTACATTGTAGTCGCAATGATAAGTAGATCAGTAAATATCCTGGCAATGTCACTGTTATCATCATTACCAGTACATTGTAGTCGCAATGATAAGTAGATCAGTAAATATCCTGGCAATGTCACTGTTATCATCATTACCAGTACATTGTAGTCGCAATGATAAGTAGATCAGTAAATATCCTGGCAATGTCACTGTTATCATCATTACCAGTACATTGTAGTCGCAATGATAAGTAGATCAGTAAATATCCTGGCAATGTCACTGTTATCATCATTACCAGTACATTGTAGTCGCAATGATAAGTAGATCAGTAAATATCCTGGCAATGTCACTGTTATCATCATTACCAGTACATTGTAGTCGCAATGATCAGTAGATCAGTAAATTTTCATTTAGAATGGGTTTTCCTAAAGAAATAGAATATTTTAAGAATAAGAATTCGTTTATTGGCACAATATAGTACCTAAAACATTTAAAAGAAAACATTTTAGAATAAGTTATGGCAAAAGGCAAAAAATATGTGACTTATATTTTACCTATTAGCCTTTGGCCCGCTGTTTCACCTGTGTTAAATCAGTTTTCCCGAGGTAATTAAGCTTTTCCCGCAGTAAAAGTAGCCTATGTCCTATTCCAGGACCTAATCCATATGTTTGCCATGCTTCATCCCAATCCGTCGAAGAGTTAAAGTGTGATTGAGTAACATTCAAACAAACAAACACAACCACACTCATAGCCCCCACTAGGATTCCCTGTATCGGGGTGCCATGGACATACACAGAAACAACCACAAAGAACGCCCAGACCCAGAAACAGACATTGAAATTCATCATTCAAATGTCTGCCCTGGCCGGGAACCGAACCCGGGACCCTCTGCGTAGCAGGCTGATACACTGCCAACTAGGCTGTGGGGGCCAACATCCCAACCTTAGCATTTATAATATTAATAGGATAAGTAGGATTCTAGAACACAAGTTCTATAAGTGTTACAAACATCCTCTCAATTTTCGAACAAATAAATTTATGAAGCAGACTTGATTTAGACAATCTCAACCCATGACCCCTTCCCTATTTAGGTTTGTACCATTTCATTTCCTTAACAGCGTTAATAAGATAAGATAAGATGCGATACATATAATATAACAGATATAAGGGACAGCTTAACGCAAACTGATATGGGTTAACTCAGTCAATGAAAACAACTTTCACCAGAAAATACTTTCACCTCAGACAATTTTGTATGGGAAAGCTAAAAGTTTTTTTTTTTTATAGATGTTCCTGGTTAAAGTTGTTCAGTTTTGTTGACTCACTATCAGTTTGCATTAAGATGACCCTTATAGGTACCCATAGTATCCACGGCCAGCCTGTTCAGATGGAAACATTTTATATATAAATAAAGCAAGCAAAAGCATTTGCCTAATATTGTTTAAATGTATAAACTTCCTTGCTGCCTTCCATGCTGGACTGGAAGCATAGAAAAACATAGAATGTGCCAGCTGTATCTCCTCTTGGGCATGTAAAAACCAGCCAAGGGATTCAAGGGTTTCAGTAATTATTGTAATTTAGGCGATGGGCTGACAACCTGTCACTACAGCAATATACAGATCTATCTTAATCTTAAACAACCCTCAAAACTTGTCAGACGTGGCGGAACAACCTTTGTTTGGGTTGTTGATGCTCTGCCTACCGCATTAGGAATACAGTTGTGATAGTATGTATGTATATAGTAGACTTACTGTCCTGCAGGTCTGGCACAAGTTTGCAGACAATGTCCTGCATCGTCCGGTCAAAGCTGATGTATTGGAGTGGGTGTGACTGGTGGATAACTATGCTGTGTTTAACTGTATAAAGTAGACTTACTGTCCTGCAGGTCTGGCACAAGTTTGTAGACAATGTCCTGCATTGTCCGGTCAAAGCTGATATACTGACTGGAGTGGGTGTGACTGGTGGATAACTATGCTGTTTGTAGACAATGTCCTGCATTGTCCGGTCAAAGCTGATATACTGGAGTGGGTGTGACTGGTGGATAACTATGCTGTGTTTAACTGTATAAAGTAGACTTACTGTCCTGCAGGTCTGACACAAGTTTGTAGACAATGTCCTGCATTGTCCGGTCAAAGCTGATATACTGGAGTGGGTGTGACTGGTGGATAACTATGCTGTGTTTAACTGTATAAAGTAGACTTACTGTCCTGCAGGTCTGACACAAGTTTGTAGACAATGTCCTGCATTGTCCGGTCAAAGCTGATATACTGGAGTGGGTGTGACTGGTGGATAACTATGCTGTGTTTAACTGTATAAAGTAGACTTACTGTCCTGCAGGTCTGACACAAGTTTGTAGACAATGTCCTGCATTGTCCGGTCAAAGCTGATATACTGACTGGAGTGGGTGTGACTGGTGGATAACTATGCTGTGTTTAACTGTATAAAGTAGACTTACTGTCCTGCAGGTCTGGCACAAGTTTGTAGACAATGTCCTGCATCGTCCGGTCAAAGCTGATATACTGGAGTGGGTGTGACTGGTGGATAACTATGCTGTGTTTAACTGTATAAAGTAGACTTACTGTCCTGCAGGTCTGGCAAGAGTTTGTAGACAATGTCCTGCATCGTCCGGTCAAAGCTGATATACTGGAGTGGGTGTGACTGGTGGATAACTATGCTGTGTTTAACTGTATAAAGTAGACTTACTGTCCTGCAGGTCTGGCACAAGTTTGTAGACAATGTCCTGCATCGTCCGGTCAAAGCTGATATACTGGAGTGGGTGTGACTGGTGGATAACTATGTTGCATGTCGGACAAGTGTTGTTCTCTTCTAAATGTTTCACTAAACAGCTTT
Organism: Scrobipalpa atriplicella; assembly: GCA_029255725.1. Lineage (NCBI taxonomy): Eukaryota > Metazoa > Arthropoda > Insecta > Lepidoptera > Gelechiidae > Scrobipalpa > Scrobipalpa atriplicella. The sequence goes on along the minus strand of JARACY010003703.1, from coordinate 15,215 downwards.
TGCAAACTGAAACAAGTAATAACGTTCATACAAATCACAGTTTAATATAAATATAATTTAGGTTGCATATTTGAGATCATTTGTCTATTAATGGTGTAAGCTTCTGTCACACGGAACTAACTATCATTGAGGGTCTTTGTAATAGTATATTGCTAACCAAGGGATGGAAGTCATCAAATGCATACAAGGTTTTTTCACTAATGGTACGAGTATGCATTTGATGCTTACACTCGAGGTAAGTACTATGCTTTACATATCGAATGAAAGATAAGTATAAATTATGGGAAAATATAAGAAAATTAAAACATGAAAGTACGATGAAACAGTAGGCAAAACCAACTCACTATGTATTATGCGGCCCCACACCTAAACTCTAAGCACATACAAGGGCACATAAAACAGAAGTCAGCTCCTATAATATTATAATAAGCAAGCCGTGGTTCGGGCCTGATTAAATGAGGAGGTAAATTCCTTAAATAGAACAAGAAATTAGTCCTATGTAATAGCAGAAAGTTTGGTCAGAGAGTCAAGTTAAGGGTGCAATGTAGGAGTTGGAGTATGAGCTTTGGGACACTATGAAATGCATTGAAAATAATATGAAAAAAATATTGGAAACATACAATATTTTATTTTGGACTTAGAAAAATCATCAAATCAAATATTTCGTCCAATTGAGATCTGGCCGTTTTCATACAAACTGAGGCCATTTTTGTGACATCCATAAAAATATATGACTGTCCTGCCTGAGTGACTGTCACATTTGTGCAAACTGGCAAATAGCAAAATAGGACATTATCCTCATTATCATCCTATGAAAAAAGACCTAACCTAAGTTGTTAATTTGAAATGTCCTAAAAGGGCATTTATAGGTAATGAAATTCGGAGTTTTTTTTTCAATTTGAAGCAGTAAGTAAAAGACAAGTAATGCATTAAAGTAAAGCTTACACGTATGAAGACATTCCGTGACCGTGGTCGCGTCGATAAAGTAACCACGGCAAATCTTGCACGTAATATGACTATTGAGGGTTTTCAACTTTATCCTCCTTTCCATCGTCATCTTGACGCTATTTTTGTTGAAAAATCATCTGGTTAATAAACTCAAATATAAGGAAAAACTAAAAAATTGGAACATAAACCCGTAACCACAATCAGCCACCAGTCAACCCACAGCCCAGCAGCAGTGGTAGGAATCTTCATAGTAAAAAAATTGATGACATTTCTATATAGAGATAGCTCCCATGCTTGAAGTGATACCATGTAAGAAAATAAAAGTTAAATAGTTATTATTTTTGCTATTCAGCTTCATACAATATCATGGATACAATTAGGGGTTGGTAGTAACTTTGTATGAATATTGGCAACACTGCATTTTGTCATGGCGTCATGGCGATTTTTGTTTTTGGCGGTTGTGAAATTCATTGTTTCTTTTGTGGATTTGGAATGATTTTAACAAATTATTAGCGTAAAGTCGTAGCTTTGCTCCTCCGCCACCACAGACCTTCGCGTTTATTGTGAGACAGTGACTCTTAACGTTGTGAGATACTGATTCTTTGTTTACGTTTGTGAGACAGTGATTCTTCAAGAATATTTGTGTTGATATTCACATATTCATTGCAGTTATTGAGGAAGTGACTCTTTGTAGTATTTTGTCTTTAAAGATAAGTACAGGAAGTCATAGAACCTGTGAAATTTGTGGCTTAAAAGAGCGGCATGCTCATAAGCCCTTGCAGTTTATAAGGTTACCTATCAATGAAAACAGGTAAGACCAAGTTGCAAAACAATGACTAGCATTTATATTTTGATCACTACTACACGCTGTCCAATTTAAAGAAATGTTGCAATTTCACCAATATCAAGTAATATTGCACAAAAAGTTAGGACTACATTTGTATAGATAGCTGAATAAGAAGTGCTAGCATTAGATGGACCGCATATAAACTGGTGTAAGATAAGTTAAATCTTATGAACATATTTCTTCCATGCTGGACTGGGAGTGATAGAAAAACATAGAATGTGCCAGCTGCATCTCCTCCCGGGCATGCTGTAAAAACCAGCTAAGGGATTCAAGGGTTTTAATGTATTGCAATTTAGGCGATGGGCTGACAACCTGTCACTAAAGCAATACACATGACCATCTGAAATAACCCTCAAAACTTGTCAAACGTGGCGGAATGACCTTTCGGTCGTTTTCGCTCTGCCTACCCCATTAGGGATAAAGGCGTGATTTATGTATGTATGTATGTAAGATAAGTCCCAAGAGTATAAAAGTTTTACGACATGACAGGACACCCTCCAGCAAACAAAGTGAGCAACAAAGTTACAGATACACATGAGCATTTAAAACAGCAATAAACTATTTTTATTTTTGTTTCCAGATGCAAGGAATGGGTTAAGGTTATTGGCAAGAACGACTTGGTAAATTTGCCAATTAAAAAAAGTAAGAAGTTTTGTTACTGAGACATTTTGCGAAAGGGACATAATGCGACTGAACGGATTGTTGTATAGTAAATATATAAGCATGATAGCAAATATATATGCAATAGATAAGCATGTTTAGTTTCTAAATACTAGTCGCATAATTGTGATTGTTCTTTTTAATAATATATGAATAAAGCTTTTCTTACACTCTTGATTTTTTCTTTCACTTAAATCAATTTAAATCTTATGAACATATTTAACGCGACGCGATGGCCCTAAAAAATCTATATCGACATTCTATTTGCACATCACTAATATCGATATCGATGATTTTTCTACCAAGATTTTGCCCCTCACTAGCTGTGACAGCTGTCAGATGTAGGTTGCCATAAAATGGGACTCAACTCGAACAAAAACGGTTGTATGGAGATCGGTCTCTTAAAACGCTAGTTTTATTTACTTCCTCTATGCCCAGCAGCAGCAGAGCAGAGCAGGGGTACGTTCAGAGCCGCTCGATCGATCGAAATTTAACCTGGTTAAAAATTATACTGCCCGTTCAGAGACACCTGTCAGACGAAATTTCGACTAGGTTAATTTTTATCCGGCCCGTTCAGAGGCGCACCGGAAGTGAAGTTTTATCTGAGTTCACGCATGCACCTAGGGGAAACCGTTAAGGTGTTAACAGACGTCCGGACCGGACTAACCATAAGGTGTTAACAGACGTCCGGACCGGACGACCATAGACAACACCGGACTAGCAGTTAGTGTTGCCCGGCCCCTTTGCCAAAAATAACATAAGTTGGCTCGAAAAGTAACATTCTGACCACAAAAACTTAATTTGTAACTGTACTGGTGGTAAATAAAGATTTATTTTTTGTGTACATTTGTTTATCTTCCTTTTGGTCTCCGTTTTATTATTTTTATTATGTGTTTTACCATTATCTCGAGACTATAGAGTCTCGACATGAGAGGGTCAAAAATAACGTAAAATGTTACTGTTGTAACATTGTGGCAACACTGTCCCTTCAATAATAATAATAATGTGCGGCGGACAGCCGTCCACACCATCGGATTTCGTCGGGAGCGCACCAATTTGACAGTCCGGTCCGGACGTCTGTTAACACCTATAGACAAAGGAAGGTGCGGTGCGGTCGTCACGCCACACGACCGCACCGGACGAGATTGTCCAGTGCTTACCGTGCTATCGAAGAGTGACCACGTCAACACAACCTCAACCAACATGCCTCCAATTTTATCTAAATATGGAAAAATTGCGTTAGTTGCGGCAACAACTGTCGCAGCAACTACGACTATAGAAAAAAGGAGTAAAAGAAGAAAAGAATGGGCAAAATTTTATTTGAAAGACCGAGAGTCGTACAGTCATATGCGACTTATAAAAGACCTTGATGATGATGATTTTCGAATATATCTTCGCATGGATTCCAGTTCATTTGCTGAATTGTTTGAACTTGTGAAACCATATATAACCAAAACTGATACAGTTATGAGAAAAGCTGTGACAGCTGAAGAGAGATTAGTAGCAACCTTAAAATATCTTGCATCAGGGAGAGAATTCAGAGAACTCAAATTCAGTACAAGTATATCATCGCAACTATTGTCAGAGATAATACCAGAGACCTGTGAAGCAATCTGTAAGGTGCTTAAAAATTATATGAAGGTACGCAGGTTAGGTATTTGTAAATAATAAGGTCAATTATAAAATCAAATATTTTTATTTGTAACGTCCAATAAACCATATTTATTTTTTTAGAATCAGAAACTCATTTATTTCGTTTCCACTACCCCTAAAAACAGGCATTTCTGATGTACCACTTACACTTGCACTAGTATTGTTTTGAGAAAGTGGGTCTTCTGAATAAAATGTTTGAGGTATAGAGGATGTCGATTTGGGTGTAGGTATAGGTGATTGTGATGTTTGTGAATTAGGTGAATGTGATATTTGTAATTGAGGCGACTGTGATGTTTGTGAATATTTAGGTGACTGTGATATTTGTAATTGAGGTGACTGTGATATTTGTAATTGAGGTGACTGTGATATTTGTAATTGAGGTGACTGTGATATTTGTAATTTAGGTGACTGTGATATTTGTAAATATTTAGGTGATTGTGATGTTTGTAAAAATTGAGGTGACTGTGATATTTGTAATTGAGGTGACTGTGATATTTGTAATTGAGGTGACTGTGATATTTGTAATTGAGGTGACTGTTTGTAATTGAGGTGACTGTGATATTTGTAATTGAGGTGACTGTGATATTTGTAATTTAGGTGACTGTGATATTTGTAAATATTTAGGTGATTGTGATGTTTGTAAAAATTGAGGTGACTGTGATATTTGTAATTTAGGTGATTGTGATGTTTGTGAAAATGTTGGTGACAGTGATATTTTTAAATATTTAGGTGATTGTGATGCTTGTGAAAATCGAGGAGATGATTATTAAAAGGTTCTATGCAAAGTTCTATGGATCCACATACGTCAGTCAGTTTAGTCATTGCTTAGCAACAAGCTGTTTACCTTTTTCCTATGTCATTGAATAAAATTCTTATTACTCTGCTAAAAACACATCTTTGAATTTACTAGCTCCTTTGGCCGTTATTTCCAATAGGTTATGGGCCCCTCCCATGCCTCATTGACGCTAAATTTGTAGGACAGTACCTATATAGTAAATTCGCGTATAAAGATGGAGAGTTCTTCAAGTGCGATCAAAAAGCTTACGGGCCGCACAAATTATAGTAGTTGGGCTTTTTCGATAGAAATGCTGCTCATAGATGCAGGGCTCTGGGACTGTGTAAACGAAAAATTCGATACTACCAAGGCCGACAACCAGAAAAGAGATGAAAGGGCCAGAGCAAAGATTTGCCTGTCTATTACCGAACAGTGCATCACCATTGTCAAGAATTCGAAAACTTCCTGGCAAGCATGGACGGCGCTCAAGAAGGCCTATGCTGACTGTGGTCTTATTAGAAGATTGGGACTGCTGCGGAAGCTATTTTCATTGAAGTTGGATAATTTCCCGAATATGGATGCCTACGTCAATGAAGTGCAAGCTACGCATCAAGCTCTGGAGGCCATACAAGCTGGACTGAATGATGAATTCATTGCAGTCATCCTGTTAGCTGGTTTGACGGATTTGTATGATCCCTTAGTGATGGCTATGGAACATTCTGGTAAGGAGTTATCATCCGAGAATGTAGTAGCGGCTCTTCTGACAGAAGGTCACCGAAAGCGAGGGAACAATGAATGCGATAAGGACGATACGGCCTTAGCTAATATCGCAGGTGGTAGTGGTAGTAGCGGTAATGCTCGTAAGAACTTTAAGAATGTAGTTTGTCATTTCTGTAAAAAGAAGGGTCACTTTAAGTGGCAGTGCAAATTGTTTAAAGCCAAACAAGACAGTGCTTTAGTGGCTGTAGGTAGGGACAAAGACGAATCTACCGAATTTGTATCCTTACTTTCCACTAAGGAGGATAATAATTCCTGGGTGTTAGATAGTGGTGCGACGTCACATATGACATCAAATGAGTCCATTTTAACGTCAGTAGCAAGCACTTCTAAAGCTGTTACTTGCGCGAATAGTGACAAAGTAGTATCGACCTCGCAGGGTACTGTGAAGTTGGAGGTATGTCATAAGGGACGTCCACAAGGGCTCAAAATGAATAATGTATTGTTGATTCCAGAGTTAGTCACCAATTTGATGTCTGTTGGCAAGTGCACTGATTATGGCAAACCTGTATTATTTGAGAAAGATCGCTGTAGAGTTTTTGAAGGCAAGATACGTGTGATTGGAAAGGAGCTGTTTACAGCGCCACGCAATAGAAACGGACTCTATGTTTTAGGTTCGGAGAATAACGAGGCGACGGTTCTTTTAGGAGAAAGTCAGGGAGACTTTAAGTTGTGGCATCGGAGATTGGGGCACTTATCCCAACCTGAGATGTGCAAGCTAAAGAATATCGTCAAGGGCCTCAGTTATAGCCTTGAGAGCTGCAAGGGTGAGGATCCCTGTGTACCGTGCAGCCAAGGCAAGCAATGCGTGAAGAAGTTTCCAAAAAGGAAAAATACCAAGAGAGCTTCACAGTTATTGGAGCTGGTCCATAGTGACGTTGCGGGTCCCATTGAGGTGGAGTCATGGGGCGGTAAGAGATACATACTGCTGTTTATCGATGATTATAGCAGGAAAGTATTCGGATATTTGCTGAAATGCAAATCCGAAGTTTTCAAGAAGTTTCGCGACTTTCAAGCACTAGTTGAGAATCAAACTGGCAAGAAAATTAAGAAATTGAGAAGCGATAATGGTGGAGAGTACACCAGTAAGGAATTCCAGGAGCATTTGAAGAAGCGTGGAATTCAACATCAAAGAACCATAGCGCACACTCCACAGCAAAATGGAGTTGCGGAGAGGACCATCATCCGGACTGTTGTCGAAAAGGCGAGATGCATGCTTGTTGAAAGCAATCTTAACAAGAAATATTGGGGTGAAGCAGTTTTAACACAATGGCCATTTCGCAGAAGGTTCCTGAGCAAGTGTGGACCGGAAAGGCAGTGGACCTTTCACACTTGAAGGTGTTCGGTTCCAAGGCGCAGGTGCTGATAAAAGATGGAAGCCTTAAGAAGTTCGATCCCAAGACCCGAGAACTAGTATTTCTGGGCTACAGTGAGGATCAAAAGGGGTATAGGTTCGCTGATATAAAGAATAGTCCGAGGCGGATTATAGTCGCCAGAGATGCGATGTTCGATGAGAGGTCGCCGAGCAATCAGTCGAAGAACAACAATAATGATGATTTTCTCGGACCCTCAAACAGAACGCCAACTAAGGTGCCAACGGTGGATGTTTCTGAGGAATTTTTCGTAGTACCTACTAGAGGAGAGACTACTCAGGAAACTGAGGTTCCAAGCCAGGCTGTGGAAACTGAGGAGGAAGTTCCAAGCCAGAGCAACGTTCCAGAAACCGGGTCCACCACACCCGCTATTGTTGAATCTGAGGAATTTTATGATTTGAGTGATTCTATCCCAGATGATGATAGGGATGATTCTCGCGCCGAAAGAAACGTAAGCGTTGAGAGAGAAGGAGAAGTAAGCGAACAACGAGAAGCTGAACCAGCTGTTGAAGAGCCTCGCTATCCTCGAAGGACAAGGGTTCCAAATCAACAGGAAGATTTTGAATATAATTTTCTTGGCACGCAAGATCCTGCATCGGTGCAAGATGCAATGGACCGCGGAGACAAGGATCTGTGGTTGGAGACGATGAAGCAAGAGTATGACTCGCTCATCGAAAACGGAACTTGGGAGCTGGTGGATCGCCCAAGAGGTGCGAACGTAGTCAAATGCAAGTGGCTATTCAAGTTGAAGATTGGCGCTGATGGGACAGTGCAGCGTCATAAAGCGAGACTGGTGGCTAAAGGATATTCCCAAAAGTGGGGGGAGGACTACTCCGAGACTTTTGCACCAGTGGTCAAACTATCGTCGATCCGATTACTTCTGGCCCTATCGGTAGAAATTCGGTATGATAACCTGTATCTAAGGTACCAGTTTCTTATTTTTTTCTGATAGATCATCTAATTTGAAGAATATTCTCATTATTATATAATTAAATTGTAAATTAATTAATTAATTATGAATTTTAAAAGACATGGCAAAATCACTATATTCCTAGCCGAAAAGTAGCATGAATAGAATTTGCTTTACACAAGAAAAGTTTTGCTACTTTTTGGCTCAGAACTAGTGTTTTTGCCATGCTTTAAAAATTCTTAATTAATTGATTACTTTACAATTTATTTTTACAATGATGAGAATATTCTTCAAGTTAGATTACCTATCAGAAAAAATAAGAAACTGGTACCTTAGATACAGGTTATCATACCGAATTGGGTTGACAGCTCATCATATTGATGTCACTACCGCTTTCCTTAACGGTGATCTTGATGAAGACCTGTATATGGAACAACCAGAGGCCTTCATCACGAGGGGGAATGAAGGAAAGGTCTGCAAGTTGAAGAAGGCCATATATGGCCTGAAGCAGGCAGCACGATGTTGGAACGTGAAGGTTCACGCCCACATAATTAAGATCGGGTTCACAAGGTCGAAGTATGACCCGTGCGTATACCTGAAGAGAGTCAATGGAAAGTTCCTTGCTATTGCCTTGTACGTAGATGATTTCTACATTTTTGGGCAACACATTGACGAGATCGAGGAGGCGAAACGTCAGATTGGGGACGCCTTTAAAATTAAAGACTTAGGATTAGCGAAAGACTGGTTGGGCATGGAGCTTACCCAAGGCAAGGGAGAAGTACAGCTCAACCAAAGCAACTTCATAAGAAAGATTCTTCAAAAGTATAAGATGGAAGATTGCAAAAGTGTCGCGACTCCCACAGAGACCAATCTCAGATTGGAGAAAGGCGCACCAACTGGAGACATGAGATATCAAGAGATCGTTGGATCCTTAATGTACCTAGCAACGGGTACAAGGCCGGACATAGCATTCGCCATAAGCTACCTGAGCCAGTTTAATACATGTTGGGATGGAAACGCTATGTCTGCCCTTAAACGCGTATTACGTTATTTAAAAGGTACAGTAGATCACAGATTGGTCTACAAGAAGACTGGCAATCCTCTGATTGCATATGCGGATGCAGACTGGGGTGCAAACGCTGATGGACATTCGTTTACGGGATATATGCTTGTCCTCGGTGGAGCGGCGGTTTCTTGGCAAACTCGCAAACAACGTTGCTTTGCACTCAGTACGGCTGAAGCTGAGTATATCGCTATCAGCGAAGCTGCAAAAGAAATAGTTTGTGCCAAAGGCCTTTACGGTGAACTGACGGGTTAGGATCACACAATTGATCTGTTCAGTGACAGCCAAAGTGCTATTAAATTAGTGTACGTGCCAACAGTAGGCAGGAGGTCTAAACATATCAATATTAGATATCATTTTGTGATAGAATTGGCCGAGGCAAATGATATTTGTATAAAGTATTGCAAAACCGATGAGATGCCTGCCGATGTTCTCACAAAAGGGCTTTGTAGGGGTATGGGGCTCCAGTGGGGGTATTAAAAAGGTTCTATTGAGGGTTCTATGGATCCACATACGTCAGTCAGTCAGTCATTGCTTAGCAACAAGCTGTTTACTTTTTTCTATGTCTTTGAATAAAATTTGTATCACTCTGCTGAAAAACACCAATCTTTGAATTCATTATAAATAGAGCTCCTTTGGAGGTTATTTCCAATAGGTACTAAGAACCTCCTTCACTTAGTACCTACCTAATTACTCTGATGTTTGCCATGGATCTATGTATAATTACAAGTTAATGTCCTTACTTAAATACACTGGCATCATAATCATAATAATATAAGACACTAAACAGAGTGCGCGTATCCAAGTAGGTATGAACTGTAAGCAAGGATATGAACAATCCGAAAATTTAAATCGCATCCAGTTTAGTAATAATAGTTTCCTGCGCCATTATTTCTCCCGAAAAATATTAATAATTTATTAATAATTACGGTATATTGTGTAGAAGCTAGGTACAAAAACGATTTGCATGTTTTTTTTTTTACTTTTAAGATCACAGAACACCTAAAATCAGCGTCCATACAAAAATCTGCTTACACTTGACATAAGGCCGTCGAGCGTTGCGCGCGCTGCGCTCTATAGGTAGTTTATGTATACTCTAAGCTAAATACTTATTTCCTACTCGAGGTACTTAGGTTATAACTACCTAGCTATGTGGCTGTGGCTTTTTACTTTACGTTTTTTGAGTAAGAAAACGACCTTAAGAAATCTTAATCCGGTTCGTATGTGATGCTACTGTCAAGGAAGGGTTTATTATAGGTTTATTAATTTACAAAATAAACAACAACGCGCATGCTTGACTGTAGGTACCTACATCACAAAAGCATCTGATCTGCGAGGCGAAGACACAAAGACCATAAATATATTACCTAAACAAAGGCTTTGATGATATAATATTAAAACTGTTTCTACACTGTTTTTATACAAGCAAAGAACATATACAGTTCAGTACCTACAGTTAAACTAGTCATACTACCATTTTACACAAGCCGAGAGACGCGAGGACTTGAGAAGTATGTTTGAATCACTCGAATCGAAATGCGCATACGAAAGAGTAACTTTCGCATGCGATTTTCATACAATTTCGGTTCGAGATAATAAAACGGCTCGGCTTGTGTAAATGGATGTATTCGTTGATACAACAGAGAAGACATACCATTTTGTTTTGCTAATAGGTAGAAAGAACGTTTATATTTAAAAAAAAATTCGCTAGTAAAGACCCGTTCTAACGGCACCCCTTTGTGGAAAGTACTTAGTTGTCAAAACATAAAGAATCCCTTCTTTGGATAAAATAGGAACGTGTGAAATGAACAGGATCGTTGCTTTTGCTTCTGATATGTTTCCACCACTATAGGTACAAGATTGTATTTCTTGATTATGTTATAATCTTACAATGGTAGCATTTCGTGGTTGCAAAATACGCGACTTAACTAATATAAGTCTTAGAAGGCCGCTCTTCTGATCATCAGGCAATTGATGCCGGTGTTCCTCAAGGATCTGTACTTTCCGCAACCCTATTTCTGCTGCACATCAACGATATGCTAACTCCCGACACCTTTGGGTATACAGACGACAGCACGGTTGTTGATAGGTATATATCAAGAGCAAATGCCAGCAAAGAAGATACTGAGTCTCGTCGAGAATCCTTAGTGGGTCGCAATAAATCTGTCCCTGAAAGCAATCTCCGAATGGGGTGATGCCAACCTAGTGAAATTTAATGCATCCAAAACACAGGCGTGCCTGTTTTCGACTAAAATAGTCCCTTCGACCTGACTCCAACTTTCCGAAATGTATCTGTACCGATTTCTGACCACCTCTCTTGGTAATGAATCTTTCGTCTGACTTGAACTTTGGACAATATATTGAATCCTTGGCCACGACTGCAGCCAAAAAACGGTATTCTCTCCAAGGTCAGGCGATACTTCACATCGGGACAGCTTCTACAGCTCTACCAAGCTCAAGTCCGATCGTGTATGGAGTATTGCTGCCACCTTTGGGGTGGATCTGCCAAATACCAGCTGGCAGCATTGAATTCTATTGAAAAACGTGCTAAGATGAGGCTAAACTGCAGAGCCTCGAGCACCGTCGCAAAGTAGCTTGCCTCTCGGTATTTTACAGGATCCATTTCGGAGAATGTGCAATGTGTCCCATTCTATCTCCAGGGCACGAGACGCCTGTTGGGATTCCATCCTTACGTTGTGGACCTACCAAACAATCGCACAAAGCGCTGCGGTTAACATTTTTAATGCGACTAAGGAGTGGAACTCCCTGCCTGCGGATCTGTTTCCGGAACGATATAACATGGGCCTTTTTAAGGCAAGAGTGAATAGGCATTATCTAGGCAAACATGCTCCATCACGGATGCATCATCACTTTCCATCAGGTGAGATGGCGGACAAATGTGTTGCCTATGTTAGTGTTTATTTGGTGTTAAAGAAAAAGGTCACAGTTAAAATAACAACATAAGAACAAATTATTGCCTATTGGTAATTAAAAAAAAACATATCTGTCACTTTCTATCATGAGAGAGAACAGAACGGGATGGCAATAATTTTAGTTGAGATTTAGGATGGTTACGAATCGGGCCCAATGTAAGCCCTAAGGCCAGCTTCGATAAATATACTATAAATAAATATACTATATTTAGAGCGTTTGATCAGATAACTAATGGTGTGCTTTTGTATTTACAATTTATTTATTGCTTACATTAGCGTATTGAGTATGATTAAAAATCTACACCTTTATATTATTAATTAAGCTAAAAGCTTCATGATAGGGGTACCTACTTCATTCATATCCATCCATATTATACCTACATTTATTTTATTATGCACTGTTCACGGTCAACAACAAGTCTGTCTGTCTATCATGAATGTAGGTAATAAATAGTCATTGGCACAATAATGTTACACAAAGATGTAAATCAGTGGTTCTTGAACTTTTCTGGGCCACGGACCCTATGAAAACCAAGCAATATTTCGAGGAACCCCTTAGTTTGGAAAGTTATTAATTTTTTTTATAATTAATTTATTACAATGTAAAATATTATTTTACGTTGTTTTAGGAAACTTTAGTTAGGGGCGTCGTCTCACGAGTGCAACCAGAACTTTCTTAGCAGTAGGGCAAAATAAGGAAAGTCAATAAATAATAGAAAGAAACTGAAACCGCTATATTAAAATAATCGCGAGCGTAGCGAGCGCGAAATTTCAAGATATTGATCCTGATAACACTTATATCGCAAGCGTAGCAGACGTCATGCTACATACTGATCGAGGTATGGTAAAATTTTATCGCAAGCATATTGAACGCGAGAATTCATATCAGCGAAGAACTCATAGTAGCTCATATCGCGAGCGAAGCGAGCGCGAGTTTTCATGTTATTAATAAAGGCATTCGATATTTTCATATACCTTACTAGTTAAGCTTTATGTCAGGGTTGAGGGTGAGAGGGCCCATGTAATTGATACGGCGTTAGCTACGCCTCTGCAGATTAGATTGCGGACCCCCAGACAGACAGGCTCTTCACGGGACCCCCTGCCTGGGGGTCCGTGGACCACAGTATAAGTAAACCCTGATTTAAATGTTTGTAAAAATACATTAATAGTAGGGCCCGATTCGTAAATCTCAACTAAAATTATTGCCATTCACCGTTCGTTCTCGTCATGATAGAAAGTGACAGGTATGGACTTATATAAATATAAGTTAAGTCGCGTATTTTGCAACCATGAATATGCTACCACTGTGAGTGTCAAATTCCCATAAAATACGAGTAAGATGGAAACTAACGCATCTTGTTTTGGTCATTCTTTTCTACTAAATACCTATCGGTATTTGAGCTTGTTTAAAAAAAGCTATAAAACCAAATCCCTGTCTATCCTCTAAGTGTGATAAAATGTATTCTTTTATGTTTCATTCTACTTAATTAACTTTCATCAAAATTGGTTCAAAACAATCATAATTCATTTTTCTGCCTACGTTTATCAGCCTATTGTGTTGTATGTTTGTAAGTTGTTTGTTCCTTTGTAGCGCTCTAGTTATTTATGAATACAGCCTTCTTTGCTTACTCTTTGTTTTTGTTCCAGGATATGGAATGACACTAGGTTTCACCACTATTCTTATTCCAGCTGTAAGGATCCGAAGGATGGAGAAATATTGCATTTAAAAAAATCTGAAATATCTTGGATAAGTACGTCCTATCCTCACCTCGAGTAACACTGGCATCGAGTGCCTATCCTTATCCGAAATTGAATAAATTAATGAGAAAACTGGAATCGTGGCCACTCCTTTACAAAATGATGATTTATGATGTTGACAGATGGTTTAGCATTTTTGTACGATGTCTTCCATACTGCCCGTTCAAAAATCCTGAATTACTTTTATTACCAATCAACTAACTTTTTTTTTGTTGGTTTCGAGCAGGTACCTCCTTACCTCCTACCTACAACATGCTGTTTTTTGTGGGCAGGTTCCATAAATTTAATTGTAGTACCATTGGGTTGTGCACTGTCCGGGGTGGGTGACGACGCCGATTGGCCCGACGGAGAGCCATGCAGATGGTGAACCTGCCATTCCTGGTGGCGTGGCTGGTGTTCCACTTCGCGCAGACCACCGGCAGCCTGTACGCAGCGCTGTGTCTCACCGGGCTCGCTGGAGGACTGCTTGAGGCACCGGTAACAGAGCATCGGTATCTAATACTTAAGGCCTTAACGCTACCTATGGAAAATTCCAAGCAGAAATAAAAAAGTTACGTGGCGAAAATCACGCTGTCCGCCACCAGCTCGATGTGCATCATCTCATCATCATCGGGGTGTTCACGCAGTTGCTCTTGCGCAGGTGCTGACGTATGTGGCGGAGATCACGCAGCCGCACCTGCGCGGGGCGCTTTCCGCCACCAGCTCCATGTGCATCATCATCGGGGTCTTCACGCAGTTCCTCTTCGGCCTCTTCCTCTACTGGAGGACTGTCGCACTCGGTCGGTCCTTTTGAGTTTATAGACAACAAATCTAGGTAACAAACAACAAATCTAGGTAACAAACAACAAAATAGACATGTTTCTCATATTGTTACGACGAGTATGTGCCGCATTAGGTCAGTTGACTAGATCATTGGGGATGGTACTTATTCCATGGTCGCAGGCTCAAATCCTGTCTGCGGTTGTTTGGTTTGTTATTTTTTCTCAGAAACAAACAATTATTATTTTTCTATATAGGCAAGGCAATACTTATACTTATACCTTTTTTGCTTCATCAATTCTTCTTCTAGACACCAGCCAATGTGGAGACTCTGGGATGAAGCATAGCGACACGACCGACAGTATCTTGGAAATAAAATATTGTATTAATAAAACAATAATCTCCTGCAATTAACTAAGAGATGAAATGAAAATGCAGTTTAGTTTGTACCTACTGTAAGAGAGATGTTGACGAGTGCGACAGTCCTCCAGTAGAGGAAGAGGCCGAAGAGGAACTGCGTGAAGACCCCGATGATGATGCACATGGAGCTGGTGGCGGAAAGCGCCCCGCGCAGGTGCGGCTGCGTGATCTCCGCCACATACGTCAGCACCTGCGCAAGAGCAACTGCGTGAACACCCCGATGATGATGAGATGATGCACATCGAGCTGGTGGCGGACAGCGTGATTTTCGCCACGTAACTTTTTTTATTTCTGCTTGGAATTTTCCATAGGTAGCGTTAAGGCCTTAAGTATTAGATA
>JARACY010003702.1:0-31314 GCA_029255725.1 Scrobipalpa atriplicella | reverse complement strand
GGCAAGAGGAAAAGCGTGTCATATAATTTCATTGATTTTCATCCATTATCTCACCTACGATATCGTCGACGGTACCGTGCCGTCGCCGTTGCCGTTGACGTGCCGTCTAGTTGAAAAGCGCCCAATCCATAATTTCTTGACTAAAAAGTCAATAGCTACATTCTTTTATCACACCCACCTAGTCCAGAAAAAATGCTGGAACCTACGACTGGAACAATGAGACGGTTCAATGAGTAACGAGAGCAGTGCATCTATCCATCGCACAACATACATACATACATAAAATCACGCTTGTATCCCTAATGGGTTAGGCAGAGCAAAAACGACCGAAACATAGGTTGTTCCGCCACGTTTGACAAGTTTCGAGGGCTAATATAATACAGATGAAGATTATGTATATTGTTATAGTGACGGGTTGTCAGCCCATCGCCTTAATTACAATATTGAAACCCTCAGCTCCCTTAGCTGATTTTTACAGCATGCCCGGGAGGAGATGCAGCTGGCACATTCTATGTTTTTCTATCACTCCCAGTCCAGCATGGAAGATAAAATGAAAATAAATGGTAAATGAAAATAAATGGTATAGGTTATATTCCATGTTAATACCATCACGTAGAAAGTAAATAGGTATGATATTTCAACGAACAGAAATATTTATACCTAAATTATTATAATGAATGTAGGTCCTAATTATAATTATCATCAAATCTACGCTACGCCTAAATTATAAATCTCATGTGCCCGTAATTTTCTGGCTTCATTTCAGGCCGAATAATAGACATACTAGAATACTTAACCTTGGCGCCAAAAATAGGCACGGTGGAGGTAAGTATTTCGATTATTATTATTATTTTTTAAATATTAAACTCATTGTTAATTTGTGTATTTTTTTGTTATTCACTGTTATTGCTTTTCTCCTTTCCTTTAAATTATTAACTTCCATGCTGGACTGGGAGCGATAGAAAAACATAGAATGTGCCAGCTGCATCTCCTCCCGGGCATGGTGTAAAAACCAGCTAAGGGATTCGAGGGTTTCAGTGTATTGCAATTTAGGCGTTGGGCTGACAACCTGTCACTATAGCGTTATACTACCATAAACACCTAAAATAACCCTCTAAACTTGTCAGACGTGGCGGAACGACCTTTGGGTCGTTTTTCGCTCTGCCTACCCCTTTAGGGATAAAGGCGTGATTTATGTATGTCTGTTTGTTTAAATTATTTTCTTACCAGGTTTGAATCTGGCCGAAAGTTATTAATTCATTGTTGCTACTGCCTACCCCGCTATAGTCTTCAGCGTGAAAATAACTGCGGATTACTATGGAGCGTGCTATTTTGAGGGCAACAATTTTACAAAATATGCCCGTCTCGCTTTGAGGCGCGGTTCAACCACCCATGGGAGCTGCCACAAGATATAAACTTACAGCGTTATATAATTTTTATTCAGGAAGTAACAGAGAGGTTACATCTTGTTCTCCTCCTAGTGGTCCACCCCGGGCAACGGCAACACAGGCTGAGACTCCATTCCAAGTAAAAAAAAAAAAAGAACTTGAAAAATTTGTGCTCACTGCAAGCATTCGCGTGTAATGATCGCTTGGCGTCCGTACTAAATTGATGCGCGTGCGTGCTCGTTACAAGCGAATGCTCGCAGTGAGGATACCATCCGTTCGGTATCTACTGGTCTTAATTTTGCCTTCGCATTGCTTTTAAAGGAGAGAAAATTAAAAAAAATATGAGTAGTGTTGTCACACATTCTTTAGTTTGTAACAAATTCTAGTTAACTTCATTTGTTATTTCATACCTATTGCTGGACTGGGAACAATTAAAAATATAGAATGTACTCACCAGCTGCTGAGGGTGTCAATGCATTGCAGTATCGATAAATGTAGACGATGAGCTGACATCCCGTTAGCGTACAGCAATATAAGAAACCCCCACAATTTATCAGACTTGGCAAAAAGTCCCTTAGCAGTCTACACTTTTACTTACTTTTTTGAGATGCACACTTGAACTTACTAAAAATTACATACGACTATACAACGTGTAACAGAAAGGGTATATGCATCGAGAAATGTGTTAATCTACCCATGAAACTGAACAACTTTCCCTAAGGAACATAGGTCGAAATACGAAAAAAAAATGTTTACTTCCCATACTAAATACGCTATCAGCTGATGCATTTAGTATGAAAGGTCACGATTTTTTTTTTTGTTTTTCGACCTATGTTTTTAGGGAAAGTTGTTCAGTTTCATGGGTAGATTCACACATTTCTCGATGCATATACCCTTTCTGTTACACCCTGTATAAACTTCTAGAAATCACTAAAAACGGACAGATTTTCCTGTCTTTTATTAAAACATCCGCTTCCGCTTTACGCCCCGCGCAACGCTATGCTCTTATAACTTACACCACGCTCTACGGAAGCTGCGTGACGCATGCGCCGTAAGGGGGACCCTGGGAGGCAAAAACCGCTGACTTGCATATTACCCAATTTTTTCCTGCACTTAATTACCGCCAAAGTTGGAACTCACTTTCCGATAATAAGAGTAACAAGTATTTTGTTTATTTTCCGCGGGGAATTGGGTCAAATTTTGTTTATGTTGTTGTTGTTTATCGATTGTATGAATGATGTAGCTACATAATAGCTCTTTGTTCTTTCGTCACGCCCGAAGCTCAACATTTTATTGTAATAAATACATACATACATTATAGTCACGTTTTTTTTTCATTACGGGATACGCAGAGCGTCAACAGCAACAACAAGAATTTCCTGGTGAAAGTTGTTCAGTTTCGTTGAGTTTCTGGTACGCTGTCCTTTACACTAAAGAATATCCGCAGTTTGGAGATACTAGTAGGTAGTTCAATAAAAAGACAATTTCTATTCGGTAGGTAAGTGTTTTCGGAGCTGGCCCAGAAATTGGCTCGTAATCTAAAAGTAATTTGGTTCAGCAAACTTTCGCTCTATTCTATCAGCCTGTAGTATTTTCTTAAGACACACTTCACATTTTAATCAATGGGTGATTTATCCGAAAATGTTCATCGAATTTTCATCTTCCGTCTGAATAAGTTTTTTCCGGGCAAACAAAAAAAAAAGTGCCTGGTTGTGTATATTTTTCTTCTCGTGTTCGTATTTTATGCTCTGAAACGTGTACAATATTTTGTTAATTAAATAAATACAGTAAAAGTTAGCAAAGACTCGTATAAATTAATATTTCTAAATAAAAACAATAATAAAAAACTTTACTAACACTCTATACTTTACAACTTGAACAAAAAAAAAACAATGTAAAGGGCCCATAACACTCACATAAGTGAGTGTGCGTAAAAAGTAAACTAATTGTAATAATATAAAGTTATAATTGTATGTATAATTTTTATATTTAATATGTTTTATTTTCATTTATAATATTTTTTTTTATGTTATAGTGTTATGTATTGTCCTTTGTGTTGTTCATGTGTTGTCTTGTCTTTTGTTCCAGGTATACGTATACTCTTTCGGCCAAACGCTTTTTTCTTTTTTCTAACGTGATTAGCTAATAACACTTGACACTGGCTGAATTGCTAGTCTGCAGAAGCCAATTAAATTAAAAAAGAAGAAGAAAAAGAACTAGCCTATCACTTTACTTCTACTATCACACAACTAGCTGTACCTATGCCTAGTTGGTATGCCTCGAATATGGACTCAACGCATTCAATCATCACTCATACAACAGAGTGGATTTTAATCCCGTCCGGCGCGGCATCTTTCTATACGAAAACATATACCATATGAAAGAGGTGACTGAACAGTAAGCCTGCTCCATAACTCCATTTGTTTTTGTCGGCCCTGATACCCTTGACCTAGACGAGAAACAAGAGAAAAATATCTTCTTTTTATTTTGTTATTACGACGGCAGCTAAGCGTACGGCCAACCTAAGCAACGTCGTAGCCTAGATTCCAGTGGAATACCAGTGGTGAATCGTCTCATGTGCCAGTAATTTCACTGGCTCCTTAACTCATAACCAAAACACAATCTTCTATTCCTAATTTTTGTGCGTTGTACACCGTGATACTGCAGATGAATTTTCTCATGTGCCAGTAATTTCACCGGCTCCTTAACTCCAAACCAAAACACAATATCCTATTCCTATTTTTCTATAATGAATTCCAAAACAATTGCTCTTACGAAAACATCTTAAAAGGTAGTGTTTTCTTTAGGCAGTATTCAGAAAATGAACCTCTCACAGAAAGAACCTCATTTTTACAAGAACGAGATGATATTTGCGAAAGTAGCATGTCTGTCTATAGCGGGGAAACATCTAGTAAGTACAGAATTTCTAAACAATGAAGTAGACGTTTGCAGACGAGCGTTTAATGTATTTATTTTTTATTCTACTGTCACATCACCGAATGTGTATTGAAGTTGATGGTTTTTAACTTCAATACACGTTACATATGAGTGGGTAAGCAAAACACATTCCAAAGATGTTCCAAAATCAAAGAACATTAACCACCATAGTGTCTGTAAAATACAAACAAAAGTTTAACTCAACACTTAACCTCACGACTGCTCGCCTGGCTCTGCCTTTATGCCTTCGCGATCTAGTGGTGTGAGCCATGGGCTCTCGATCCGAAGATCGTAGGTTCGATTCTCACGGGGAGATCAGAAAGTTTATATTCGTCAATTTATCACTTTGTGAGACTTTCCCCTGTCTCGTTAGGACAATATAGGCTGAATCACCACTGTCCGTAAGAAAAAAGTGCGTGCTTCGGAGGCCATGTTAAACCGTCGTCGGGCCCGGTCATTATCTTTGATAGTGTTCGTTACACAAACCATGTCAGATGCATATTAATTGTGCTACTAAGCGGTTTAAAAACTCCTAATACTTTGCTTCAGCGGGTCACACCGTACGTTGACTCGAAAAGACAATCGACAGTTAGAAGTACCTACTTTTGTCGCTCGTCTGTACAGCCGTTGCTAGCTCAACCTGCGGGTGTCCTTTGAATTTTTAACGAACACTCCTCGGGCCAAATTGAAAAAGAAACTACCGTGCATAAATTTAGACACTCTGAGCGAGATTTCGTCTTTTTTCCCCAAAACGAAAGTTTGTTCCAGCCACCACAGATAAAGGAATAAACAATTTGATAGAATTTACTTTGTGATGAGTAATTGTAAAGAAAAAGTGTATTCGTTTTTTAATGGATTTTCTGCAAGTATTCGTATAATTCAGTCTGGTTTTCCCATCATTGCTTATATGAATATTTTATTTTTATTTTCTATTTGGAAGGTATTGGATATCTTTCGTCACATCTTTGATGCTACGAGTATAGTCGCTAACTGATAATGTTATTGCAACGTAGGTTTGTTGAGGCGTAGGTAGGAGAAGATAGGCTTTAAATTAGGTTTACTGTCGACCATGGAACTCCAAAATTAGTTTTAAATTGAGCCAGGTAAGTTTCCATAAATACTAAGATTTTTTTATAAACTTCTCCCGATCCTGAACGATACTTTTTTATTTTAAATATAATATTTTCATAGCATTTCTATTACATATTGTTTTATGTTATCTATGGAACGAGCCTTTGTGTTGCTTACAAATTTCGTAAGTAAATTACTTAAACTTTGATATTCAGCTGATTGTGTAGTTTCGGCTTTTAGGTAAGTAATTATGGAAGTTTCAAAGTCAATTTGTTAAGAATTAAACAGACGACTAGGAATCAGATAACAATCCTGTTTTCTCATCGTACAGGCGAAAGTTGATGTGGATATTATTATTTTTTACTTGGGGTATATATTTTGATATTTACACGCATCAGTTGATTTACACTACGGGCGGTAAATATTGCACATCGATTTAGTGACGTTTTGCCACACGTTCTTAAGCGTCTTCTGGGTGAGCTCGCTCCATTGTCGACTCCGTCTCAGTCGCTCCCGACCTAGACAGGAGTCAAGAGCAAACCCATCTTTAAATGAAAAAAAAAAGTGATTAAATTGATACATCAGCTATAATAAAATTATTATTCTAATGGAATAGATCATATTATATAGATATACCTAGATCTTTTAAAAATAATTTATCACAGGTTATCCTTTGGTTGACAATTAAATGCATTGTGCATTGGTAACAAACATTCTTCAAAACTAATATTACTTAGATAATTAGTTACTTCTTGGGTGAATGGTGAAGGTATGGCCTACTCGTGAAACTGATCAAATTTTCCCAAAGGAATATAGGTCGAAATATGAAAAAAAATTGAGCCTACCATACAAAATGGTGCCAGCAGCTTGAGTCAGTTTGTATGGGCCCAATATTTTTTATTTGATTTGTTATTTAAAATTTGACACAATAAATAAATAGAGCACACACACATTAAATACAACACAAAATGCCAGCTTATTTCTATATCCAGTATAACTTGGAAGTCAGATGAAAAAATATCATACCACAGCACATTACGTAATTAATGCAACCGTTACAAAAATCCATGCTGGACTGGGAGTGATAGAAAAACGTAGAATGTGCCAGCTGCATCTCCTCCCGTGCATGCTGTAAAAATCAGCTAAGGGAATCGAGGGTTTCAGTGTATTGCAATTTAGGCGATGGGCTGACAACCCGTCACTATAGCAATATACATAATCATCATCTGTATTAGCCTTCGAAACTTGTCAGACGTGGCGGAACAACCTATGTTTAGGTCGTTTTTGCTCTGCCTACCCCATTAGGGATACAGGCGTGATTTTATGTATGTATGTATGTTACAAAATTATATTGATTGTGGGTGGAAATATTATGCATGCATCTCTGCAAACAAAATTATCAGTCATTAATTTCGAATAGTCGTGAGTTCGCATTCATTGGATATCGATGTTTCCACTCTAGGGCTGAAAATACCGGTTTTTATAACGGTAAAAATTACCTTTATTTCACGCCTTATGTCAGTTGTTTAGGGTCTACTACAATTAACTAAACTATCGATCGACTGTCGGATCTCTCTTTTCCTCAAGTAAGAGCTAGAGAAAGATCCGACGGTTGATCGATAGTTTAGTCGGTAGTCCTTACTGTTTGTTTTCTTTTCAAACTGGTGAAAAACCGCCATACCACATCTTATACGCCCTCACATGGTTTGTATCACGAACACTTTTAACATTCCCTCCGAAACACGGAACAACAATATTTTTTCTTGGCAGACTATCAGGTGATTTAGCCTGCAGTTGCCTTTAGTGTATAACGAAACAGGGGTATCTACCTAAATCTCTCAAAGTGATAAATTGGAAAAATACTTTATTATATCCTACTATTCGATAGTTATGGTCATAACACAGGCTTCATTTGAATGCTTAGCATGATCATTGGTTGTATTTTTGAAAACAAATGTAGCGTTATTTTAAATTAAGTCCTGTACATAAGTATTGCAATTAGAAATGTAAATTAATTTTTGACCTAATAAATTATTCTTATTCTTATTCTTATTCCAATACGCAAAAACGTACCGGTTTTTACCGTTATCAAAATGAAAATACAGGTATTTTTATTCCAGCCCAGTTTCAAGTCCTGTTGTACGTCGATGTGTGTTTTTGTTCGGAATGCCGATGATAATGATAATGGAAATATTGACATGGCGGGATGGATGGAAGCCTCTATTAATGGGACGAGAGAATGCATAAATAACAGGACTCATAGGTATCTGTATCTGGTCGCATGTTTCTAGTGTTGTGTTCGGTCAGAATAGTATCTATCCATCCATTCAATCTATATTGGTGTTGTAAAAGTCGTCGAAACACAAATACAGGAAATGGTTAGCAGTGTTTCCTGAGGGGTTGCAAAGTCATCGAAACTGAACAACTTTCACAAAAAAATACATAGATAGGTACTTTCAGAAAATTAAATACTTTTTGGCTTCCGGATAAAAATTGAGAGTTTTTTTTAACAATTGGTACCTATTAGTTTCCTGAAAAAATTCCAGGGGAAATGTGTTCAGTTTCGTTGATTGAACAATCTTTATCAGTTTTGCGCGTCGCCGAAAATAATATGAATCGTCAAAATGAGTATTTACATTTAGACATTTGCCTCGCTACTTTCTGTCTCAATGTAGCTTTCATTATTACATTCATTTTATTTTGTGGGATCCTACCTACTCCGAATTTTCATTATTAAAGCCTGATTTTCATTCATGTACGTTGAAAAATATTGGAAAAAAACTTGCAAAATGTTTTCATACTAAAATCAATCTCCCATTAATCTTTCTTAATTTTTTCGGAGTCTCGATCAAAACTCCGTTTCAGTTCGCTGTCAATGCAGCTAATCGAGATAGATGCCTATCACCGGCCGGTCTGGTTTGAACTGGATCACTCCGTAGCCGATCAATGTACATTAATTTGGCAAGTCTCTACACTCATTTTATTTTAATTTTGCTGATTTTGTCCAGTGAAATTACTGTTTAAGCGACCATAGGCTAATGCTTCTTGAAACAATGTTGTTTTTTATATGTCATGTAAAAAACATCAAGCGCACTGAAGTTACTTTAAACAGAAATATGATTCGCTAAATTGATTTTTATGCAAAAAACTAACAAAACCCTCGGCTCCCTCTACCGGTTTCTACAAAAAAACCGGTAAAAATGGCGCTAAAACATTTAAAGATTTTTTTCGCTTCCAGTTTAGCACGGAAGCAAAGCAATGCGAAGAAAAAAATATTGTCTTTTAGGGACAATTCTCAAACCCGAAAATTACGCGCGGTGCAGCCTGTCACTTGGTGGCACAATGAGATGCATTCTCAAGCAGCTTCGCGCTGCATCGTGGCTGCATCACTTTCCGGTGTGAACTGACCCCTTAAGTTTTCTTTGCTGGGCCAGCTGAAGTCACACCGGGAGTATATCGGAGCTGTCAAAACCGGATGGTGGCCGGACGCCGCCGGATCGAGCCGGATGTCGCGTCCACTTTGATGTTTATCGCTACGAGAATTTTAATCACGTGGTCCACGAAAAATAGATGGCCAATAACTGATATAAACGGTTTTATGTACAGTGGGCAGCAGGTCGAGTTACCACTTTAACGGACCAATTTATACTGGCTATACAGTATAACCAGATAGAGATAACCAGTATATATTGGTCCGTTAAATAGTTAACTCGACCTTCTGCCCACTTTGTAACCTAAGATGACGAATAAATGAATTTGAATTTTGAATTTTTTTTTTTACTGTACTTGTGATGGTAAGTTTTAAGGATCTTTGTATGTGAAGTTTTATAATTAGAGCACAATTTGAAAGATGTTTAAGATCGAGCAGCTGTTAGTGGCGGGTCAGCGTATTACATAACGTGCAATAGTTACTCAGAAACACCGCGTTCTTTTTATCTGACTGTTAAAAAAGGGTTATTACTGTATTCTACTACTGTACTATTACGTTATTCCTCAGAAAAGCTCAATAAGTCCTTTCAACTACAGTTCATTAAGTAGGTACTTATAATCATCATCATCATCAGCCACAACAGTCTACTGCTGGACATGGGCCTCCCCAAAATTGGGGGTATATGCCATACTCACCACGCTTGGCAGGCGGGTTGGTGAGCGCAGTAGAAGTTTTCCATTCACAGGGAACGCTGCTGCCCATTCCCTGGATTTATCCCTTAGTCGCCTTTTATGACACCCACAGGAAGTTATGGGGTGATCCTATTCTAACCCAGCACCACACGGGCTTATAAAATCAGTTATTAAAGTATTTTAATCAAAGTCCGTTGTTATCAAATACGTCAAAAAATCAACACACTATAAGAGTGAGATTGTGGGATAAAAAAACAACTATACAGATTCGCTCCCTGAGGAATGAAACCAGGACCAGGATAATTCCGGGATCGCTCCCTGGACGTGAACTAATTGATAGACGAACGGACGTGGTTCCCCCGGGAATACGCCCCGACCCCATACAGGGATCGGATATTTTACCCGAAAGTGACAGACAAAGAAGAATATATTTCTGGTTCGTCCATGATTCTCTGGAATATTTAAGAGATTTACTGGTTTTGATGTATCGTAATTTAGAAGACCAGCTGATAGTTAGGTCCGTATTTATAATCAGCTTTTGACACTGACAGCGTATTTGATTTCGTATCAGAAATGTCAGTTGAGTACAAAACGATCTGTCAAATCCATACTCAATTTTGCTCTCAATCTTGAGATCGCTTTATAAATACGAGCCTTAATTCGCTAATAGAAATAAAGTACACAGCACATATTTGACACAGTGACGTCATAATATTAAATTGAGTCATATAGTTAGTTTAATAAACATTTTTTTGCTGCTTAGTGCTCGTAATTTTTATTTTGCAAAATTTTAAATTTTGTTAATGAAATCTACAAAATTTTATAACAAACTTTAAACATACAAGTTTTGCGTTTTACTAAACAGCCATGCAAGTAACGAATTTAATGAAAAAATCGCCGCCACTCTGATTTGAAATACACTTTTTATTACACCGTTGACGCCCTGCCTACCCCAAACTAGAAAGAGGCGTAACCCAAAAACGTTGTCTCTAGCAGGCCTTGATGAGTTTTTCAATTTCACAGCCTCGTGCCTTCGCTGTATAAGCCCCGAAGCCGGATCAAAATAGTTTTAACCCGTTTCTTTCGAAATCGTTATAAAAAAAACCGGAACAGGGTATTAGTTTTTGACACATAACATAAGTGATAAAATTAAGGATGATTTTAGCTAAAAAAAGTTACTTTGACGGACTATTGCAAGTTGGACTGCACGCAGCAGTTATACCGACCGGGTGTGAGGGACAGCGCACTAGAAATTGATAGGGGTTGTTCAGTCAACCAAACTGAACAACTTTAACCAGAAAATTCTTTCAGGAAATGAAAAAAAAATTGGCTTTTCCATACCATTTGTCTGACTGAGAAGGTGGTAATTTTGTGTGGGAAAGTAAAAAAAAAATGTCCAGCGCCAAATAGCCTGCAGTGTTCCGTGGGTCATCATGAATTCTATTTTGATCGTCACCGAAGTCAATAACGTATCGCAAATCCTAGACGTTAAAAAACGGTGCATCAAAAATAGTGATCCAGGTGAATTTTCTGTTTCTATTTTACCATTATGAACTCGTTCTCTGTGGTGTAACGAGGAATTAAATATCAGAGGAGTGAAAAGCCTCAGAAAGCCACCAAAACAAATCGCAAATTAGGTAGGCAGCCCAGCAAAAAGCCCACCGTAAAAACTTGCCAAGTCCCCCGATTCGTTGACAAAATAATTGGAAAAACAACGGGGAAAAACAAATACATTGACAGGCGACAGGTGCCACCAGATGAATTATGCAGGTTTTTCCCCACAAAAAGAACTGTGTTATTTTGACCCTCATTTGTGATTCTGGAGGTTTGTAAATCTAAACTTGATTGATTTACTATGGACATTTGTTACAAAAGATATGACAACCTTGGAAAATCTTTAATGTTTTTTTTATACTTAGAACTGGAATTTATGTACCTACGAGGAAATTGACTCTGATATTGAACAACTGGATATTTGGAGATATTCAACAGCTGCGGCAAAAAGCTTCAGCACAATTACATTTATGAAGGAAAAACTGGAAAATATATGTCAGCCAAAAATTTATGAATAATTTAACGAAAACTAAATTAGTGCTAAATGTGCTACATTCAGTAAGGATGTGCTACCTACATCCTTTGAAATATGATTAGTGTACACCTAGAAAATATGCACAAAAATATGATAGAACAGTTATTATAAGCAGCGAATAGGATTATAATTAACCGGTATTGTTAAAATTATTATACCTCGTATACATATTTTATCCAAAAATGTTTTGTTTAATAATTCATCTTAGTTAGTTAGCGACGAGTATCAGTTCTAAAACAACAGAATTACTAAAATCTATCCTCAAAAGATCGTGTTTCAAGCCAAGACATAAATTAAGGGTCCCTGTAGTACCAACAAAGTTCACGTTTGCGACTGAAATGGGTGGGGTTTATTTGACATTGTTATTTGAATACTTTCGTGCTTTACGGGAAGATGAAAAAAAACAGGTTAGGTAGGTCCGACAACTTAGTACCCCAAGGGCCCCCAGTACACTTCCCAGTGCTCCAAGGTAACCCCAGTGCACCAAGGGACCCTCAGTGCCCCAAGGGCTACCCGTGCACCAAGCTATTGCTTGCCCCAAAAACGTTGGAAGGGTCCCTAATGCCCCAAGGGACCCCTGGGGCCTCCATAGCATCAAGGGACTCCGAGTACCCCAAGGGCTCCCAGTACCCCAAAAGCCCCCAGTGGCCAAATTGTTCGAAGGGCCTATAAACTAGTGCCCCAAGTGCCAAGCCAAGGGCTGTTGTTTTACTGTTACACAAACCTTTAGCTTGAGTATTTTTGTTAATCCCCGAATTCGCTCATTGGCCGAAAAAAGGACATTTCGCAGATTGTGCATTATGTGAGTCGTCAGGCTGATAGTCTTCGGGTCAAAACCTACTGCCACTTCGCGAAATGTCACTTTTTCGGCCAGTGAGCGAATTCGGGAATTGAACGTAATAAATTTTTAGCCGAAGAAAATTCAGGACCTCACCCGATTCCTGGTCTGAAAGTTTCATAAGGAAGCCCTTTCTAATATAATTACCGAACTCGAGTATCCAGAACCTTTAATTTTTAACTAAGGTTGTTTGTTTTATTGTAAATTATGTTTTCGAATTCGTGGAAAAACGTGATGCCGTGGCACGTGTAATGGCTCCGTGTTCTAGTAGTATGAGCCTTGGGCTGTCGATGTGGAGGTCGTGAGTTCTATTCCCGATGGTGGATGGTAAGTTTTAGTCACTGTTTGGTTAGGATATTGCAGGCTAATCAATAGAAAATGATCCATGCTGTCGCATACATGCAAATAAATAAAGTAAAGTCAGTCTAAGTGATTTCATACAGAATTTAGTGATTGAAGGAATGGAGAATGCTGTTGCGATTTGCGCACTGAAAACAAATCCCGCACAAATGAGGTAATCAGTTCAATTAACAGTTCGATTGAGTATACCTATAGCGTAATCTCTCTCATATTTTAAACTCAGGAGGAAATGTAAAATATTCCACTGAATATTTCTCTGTCTGTACATGTACATCTTGAGACATAATAATGTTTGATACAAAAAATCAAGAGAAGTGCTAAGCAAATTTCTTTCTATTCGCATCGGGAGCACATATTCACATTTCAAAGCTAGTACATTAAAAATTCAGCGTCCACAGCGGCCAAAAACAGCTTAATTGCATCCACACTCCTCGCCCGCGTTGACACTTTCACACAGACGCACGTAGCCGCTGATCTTGTTACACTAACACGCTTGTAATGAAAACTACAAAAGAAAGAATTTCACAAAAAAAAAAAAAACTTTGAGAAAAGAAAAAAAGGTGCATTACTTGACGGATTAGGAGCGATAAAGACATGAACAGATTGCACTATTTTGACTTCTCTATTGGCTCTCCACGTAAATCTATATTAGTCGAACCGCCGAATCCTATCTCTCATTGAATATCAAACGAAAATTTTTTGCAATCGAAAACCAGCCAGTTAGAAAAAAGTCTGTTTGATTGAGCGCACACTATTTTAACGGCTGCCTCTTTGGTCTAGTGGTCTGAGCCATGGGCTCCGGAGGTCCTGGGTTCGATTCCCAGGGGGAACAAAGTTGATAATTATCAGTATGTAAGCCCAGTTTGGTTAGGACAATGCAAGCTGAATCACCTGATTGTCTGGAAGAAAAAAGATTCCGTGCTTCGGAGGGCATTAAGTCGTCGGTTCTGGTCGCTGTCTTTAATTATGGTCGTTATACAAACCATGTAAGACGCCTTTTAGCTGCGCTATTAGTTAGGTGGTTTAAAAACTCTGACATTAGGGTTCATCGGGTCGATCGACTCGAAACCCACGCGACAAGAAGAAATGAAGAACCGCTGATTTGGAACCGCGCGCGTTTCGACCTCTTGGTGTGCACAATCACTACCATTAGTAAAAATAAAATCGTGTTGAGCGCCCCCTGGCGGCAGGAAATGAAAAGCTCTAGAGTTTTCGCGGGGTGGCATTGTGTGGGGAATACCCCGAAATGAGGGGAATTTCGAACCGATTGGGGATTTTTTGGGGAGAGCCCATTACTGTTTATCAGTTTCACTTCCAATGTTCTTATAATGTTATCGGTAGTAGGTAGTATGGAATGGCCACACCAAAAAAATTACATATCAAGGTAAAACCACACAATGATTTGTGGGGATATAATAAAGAATTTAGCTACAGTCGCTATAGATTTCGGGGACTATGTGTATACGATAAACAAGCATTACTCATATTAAAAGCAACCCAAATGTCAGAGTTTTCAAGCCGCCACTGCTTACCAACGGCTTAACATGCCTTTCGAAGCACGGAAATGCTCAAATTGTTACCACTACCGGCACCCTTCCATGGCCTAGCCACAGCGATGGTTTCAACTTAACATTCGTTATCGGAATTGGAATTGATAAGCACTAACCACTTGACCACGAGGGCTCCCCACTTGACCACGAGCGCTTCTTTATTCGAATTTTGGGGAAACTAGGCGAAAGGTGTTGGCAACACTGGTTTTCGCGGGGCAGTATATAGTGCGCTAACAAACTGCTTTGTTCGGTCGGAATTCTCTTGCTGCTGACTGAGAATTACTGGTACCTAAATTTAATTTGACATCAAGTTATTTTGCTGAAATTTGACAGCGGGCGGACTATTTCTTTTATTGAATTCGATTCACGAATGATAGAGTCAGTGTTGACACTTCCATGTTCCCAAATTACAGCTGTCCATACTCAGAAGAATATTTACTGCAAGTAGCCAAGCGGACGCAAGCCAGATGCAGTCCGTATGGTATTTTATGAAATGTCAAAAACGCGAGGTATGACGTCACTCCTCGTTGACTCCTCTTGGACTCCTCGTAAATACTTGACTACTCAAATCAACAACTTCTATATTTTTAACTCGATTTTTAAATCTAAATGAGCATTTTTTTTTAAATGATGAATGAAACCCACATTTTTTTTTTCAGTTTTAAGTATACTTAAACGTTTTGAAAATTTAGCTTTGTGGTTTAGACAACACCACCATAATTGAAGAAAAACAGCAATACCAACCTCTCCACCGGCGTTCTCATTGATATTTCTTTAATTTTCTATTTCCCGTCTATTCGAGTTCCTATTGGCGGAAGTTCTGGGGCCGGAGGAATTCTCTTTTTAAAAATAATAATAATGTTGTACTGGAAATTGAAAACGCTGGCTGGATGTGTAGAATTTGCTTGTAAAATGTTCTAAACATGTTTTCCCCGTTTCCGCACATGCTCTGCATACAATTTTAGCTGCATTTATTAAAAATAGAATGAACGCAATCATTATACATGACATAAACAATTTTAAATGAAAATAATACTAAAGTTCCAGCATTCGCTATAGTAAACAAAACAGTTTTTGGGAAAACAATAAACTTTTATGCGAATAAACGCCGTGTCTTACAAAAATTCAGCCTGCATTGATCTTATCCAGCAAAGAACAATATCTCAAAGTATAATAACAACTTTCTGTATGATTGTCTGGTGATTGATCAATCGTTGATGATTGATCAATCGTTGATGATTGTCTGGTGATTGATCAATCGTTGATGATCGTCTGGTGATTGATCAATCGATGATCGTCTGGTGATTGATCAATCGTTGATGATTGTCTGGTGATTGATCAATCGTTGATGATTATCTGGTGATTGATCAATCGTTGCTGATTGTTTGGTGATTGATCAATCGTTGATGATCGTCTGGTGATTGATCAATCGTTGATGATTGTTTGGTGATTGATCAATCGTTGATGATCGTTTGGTGATTGATCAATCGTTGATGATTGTTTGGTGATTGATCAATCGTTGATGATCGTCTGGTGATTGATCAATCGTTGATGATTATCTGGTGATTGATCAATCGTTGATGATTGTTTGGTGATTGATCAATCGTTGATGATCGTTTGGTGATTGATCAATCGTTGATGATTATCTGGTGATTGATCAATCGATGATGATTGTTTGGTGATTGATCAATCGTTGATGATCGTTTGGTGATTGATCAATCGTTGATGGTTGTCTGGTGATTGATCAATCGTTGATGGTTGTCTGGTGATTGATTCAATCGATGATCGTCTAGTGATTGATCAATCGTTAATGATTGTTTGGTGATTGATCAATCGTTGATTATCGTTTGGTGATTGATCAATCGTTGATGATCGTTTGGTGATTGATCAATCGTTGATGGTTGTCTGGTGATTGATCAATCGATGATCGTCTGGTGATTGATCAATCGTTAATGATTGTTTGGTGATTGATCAATCGTTGATTATCGTTTGGTGATTGATCAATCGTTGATGATCGTTTGGTGATTGATCAATCGTTGATGATTGTTTGGTGATTGATCAATCGATGATTGTCTGGTGATTGATCAATCGTTGATGATTGTCTGGTGATTGATCAATCCGGATCGTATAATTCGTACATGTTGTGTCGCGATTCCTTATGTAATTGTACTGTGTATGTTTCTGTGTACAATAAACTGTTAAATAAATAAAATACTTAGTAAGATACATTTTTCACTTGAAAATAAATTATTCTACGGTATAAAGTGAATAATTATAATTAGTTTGAAGCGAATAGCTCAAAGCTGGGAATGTGCGGCCACAGATTAAGAAACGCAGACTACGGTGGAATTAATTAAATTCGTAAGCGCCTTGCAGTATTTTGATGGTAGCAAAGTTTTGCCAAAGAATAGTCGACGGCAGACGGGTAACTTTGAAACAGACTTTATAAAATAAGCTAAAAAATAAAGGAATACATATTTTTTAAAAGGCAGATTTTTTGTTGTCTTCATTTCATTTTATTAATCTTCTTCTTCTTATCGATGAAGATGAACCCCGATGTCAGAGTTACATAGCTTATGAAACGACCTCTATCAATGACAGCGACCGCGGAACCAACGGCTTAGCGTGCCCTCCGAAGCAAGGAATATAGTTTTTTTTTTCGCTTACTTATTCGCTACGCCAGCACCACAACTGAAAGTGTATCTTGGCTTTTGATACGAGAATAGATAATGACCAATTTTCCCGGTTTCGGGCTGTTTCTTTTCAAATGCTCGCTGCGTAAAACATCATTGTAAATAATGGTAATACCACTACCAAGGTGGATTTTACACGATTCCGTAAATTCCAATTTGTTATTAAGAAGGTTAAATGCGCATCACCGTATACACATACAACTTCTTTCGATGCCAAAACACAAAACAATATCATACTCTTCGCAACTGATCCTCACGGGCAAAAATCAGACCATTTCTTTATTTCACTCCTTCATTTCTTAGCACAGAACCAAGCGGCAACAAACGCCAACAATGCTTCGTAAAACCACTCTTAAAATTGCTTAATCTGTGGCTAATCCTAAGCCACTGCAAAGTGTCCACATTACTGTTTAAGCGGCCGGTAAGGATAAGTGCCCCCATTTACTATTCAGCAAATAAAGGAGCCATTTTGCTCTTAATGGTACAACAGAGATCCGAGTGAGCATCCGAGAGAGTTTTCTTTTTAGGTATTTATGGAATTTGCTTAGCTTCAAAGATTCATGCGAGTTTGTGCTTTGACCAGAGAGTGGTGCCGATTCGGGTTAACATGTTTGTTAACTCATCATAAAAACAAGCCATATTACTTTCTCTAATGAGACATAATAATATGAAAGAGATAAAAAATAAACTCGTGATTTTAATTCTGTTAAAGTGACGTAAGGTCGCTAAGATAAGGAATTTAGAGACACGACACAAAATGTAAAAAAAACTGCGTTCCTTGGAAACATAATACTTACCATAATGTACAAATTTCTCAAAGCACAAAAAACTTGGGAAAGTTGTTCGTTATCATTATTAGAACATGTGGTTTAAGGAACGCAGTACTTATTGACACCCTGTATTATATTAAGTGCTATCTAATTTTGCATCTAGGAGTTTATTTTTTATCGCTTTCATTATGTCAAAGTCGAGACAGTGCGAGAGCAAAATAAGTAGGTACCTAAGATAAGTTTTAATTTGCCAGAATGGACGCCCAGTAGGCTTACTAGCAATCTATGTTCGGTGCTTGTGAATTTCTTAGCCAGACTAAAATTTAATTTTGAAAGCTTATCTGCGTCTGACTTTTTTTTGGCTAAATTACGTATTGATTTTCTTTTAAAAAAGAAAAATTTATATAAACATTTAACTCAAGATATAGGCACAGAACAGGGTAGATGTAACGTATACTATTATATATTCTATGGTAACGTAACTTAGCATATTGTCCTAATAATAATTCACAAAAATCGACATAGGTAATAAAAATCCCATGCATACCAATATTATAAATGCAAAAGTAACTCTGTCTGTCTGTCTGTTTGTTTGTTACTCTTTCACATCTAAACGGCTAAACCGATTTCAATGAAATTTGGCAAAAAAAATGAAAATCGACGTAGGCTACTTTTTACCGCGGAAAAATACCACTTCTCCACGGGAAAACTATTTAACCGTGGGGCGAAAAGCAAGTGTAAACTATAAAATAACTTTAAATACCATGCTATAAATACTTTCGGGGTTTTTCTACCCATTTTCACACAAGGTCGTAGGTACTAGGTACTAATAGCAATGGAAGGGCTCTTAGGGCTCAGGGCCTCGCTGTGGAAAGGGCGTGCTCTTGTGCTAAGAACACTCGCCCCCACTTGGACGGAATGTCCATTATTGTCCCAGCTACCCCCAGCTACCCTGAGGGGGTAAGGGCTACCCGATTGAGTCTTGTTGATCAAACTGATCTTAGGTATCGATATACTCCAAAATTAGGTACAAGATTTTCAAAGTTCTTGCACCTTTAGAAAACTACCTACATTCATCTGAATTTGATACGGGATACCGCGGTTCGGTTTGTTTTAAATTATTAAATGGATTTTTTTATTGCATATTTATAGCCGTACTAGCTTTTCGCTCGCGGCTTCACCTACATAAAATGATTTTTCCCGTGTAAATGAAAGTTTTCCCGCGGTGCAAAGGAACCTATGTCCTATTCCATGACTTAACCTTACATGTGTGCCAAGTTTCATCCCGATCAGATCCGTCCAGAGGAAGCGTGATTGAGTCACAAACATCCAAACTTTCGCATTTATAATTATTTTATTGGTAGCAATTCGTAGTTGCAAAAATCACGACGAATATTTTCTATCATAATAGAACAGAAAGGGACGTCAATAATTTAAGTCAAGATTTATTTAAGTCGTGCCCGCCACGAATCGATAGCTTTGTTTCACCAATCCACGCAGAGCTAACTCTTTCCATTATGTACATGTACAATATAACAGTTAGATATTTTTATTTCCCAACATCTTAATATAACTGGTTTTTTTACAGCTGATATTGTGCTTGGAGGATTCCAATTTCCAAGCTCGGAGCTGTTAACTGTTACCATGATTAGCAATTGAAGCAATTCAGTTCTATCCGTGCAGCGCAATCCGCAGGGCAGTAACATCTCACACTATGTTTGTACAGGGTAGGACTCAGGCTGGGGCCTTTTGGGGCACCATAATATAATAAATCATATAAATCTGTGCAGCGCAATCCGCAAGGCAGTATGACATGTTAAACGATCGCTGTATGGGGCAGGAGTCAGGGTTTGAAATGTTTCGGGACAATAAAAGTGAGTTTTACCAGAGTTCCTCTCTATTTCCCCTCAAAAATTCATGCAACAACAGAAAAATCTGCAATACAGCGCTCAATTCTTCAAACGAATAAGCTTCTTCTTGGTAAGCTCAAGTCATCGTCGACTCTATATCTATTACCGCTGACCTAGACTAGAATCAAGAAAAAAAACTAAAATAATAAAGGAGCGCAACAGGGTGGCTTGAGCACTGAGTACGGCCCTGTCCCCCAGTATGAACATCAGCTCTCGAACCCAATCTAATTTGCAGCCAGCCTCCATTAATTGTGCATTACCGGGAGAGCTACACAGGCAGCCACTCCTTGCTTCCTTATAAAAATCTATTCTCTAAATGTTTGTGTTCAGTGCTGTGCTTTTATATTATAGAGTTTGAGTGGAGAGTGTAATCAGTGCATTATATGACTTGTATAAACAGTACACACATGATATGTGAGGTAGGTAGAGCTTTAGGTCTGATATCTTAGGGGCGAGTTTTTGTAAGGATTGTCTATTGCTTTAGTAAAGTGTCAGTCAGCATTAGGTACATTTAATTTACAATAAATATACACGCTATACACTTACCTTCTATCTACTCCTTTTCCAAGACTAAATACACACAATATACACTTACCTTCTATCTACTCCTTTTCCAAAACTAAATCTAAGGCTAGGATTTTTTTCAGCAGTTTGAGTAATCTATAGGAAATTATTCTCCCAAAAATCCAAAAAATAGGCAGCAGTAACCTTTATTGTGGATGCAACATCCTGAACTCCCTTGCTGATCAATGATCAGCCTACCTAGAGTGGTGGGTTCAGTATGGCAATTACCTTCCAAAGAATGAGCGTCTGATTTAGTTATGGAAAACAAATCCCATAGCGTAAGCTCTAAACACCATCACTACTAAAACCCCTAAAGGCGCTCCCTGACGTGCAAACACGGGATTTGCTTTTGGCCCTTTTTTAAGGGCGTGCGATTCGTACATAATCGGCCATTTCCGCCCTTAATCGGCTTCGGCCGGCGCTAATCGACTACTCTTGCCAAGCAATAATGTTTCACAGTCAATACAAAAATAACTATAGTTGGTATCAGATACTATTTAAATTATCAAATGACAGCTAAAATTATAATATTTTACGGCTGTCAAAGTGAAGATCTAAAATCACGAATTTATTCTCCAATTTTCTTTATATTTTTTTTTTCTCTAACTTTTCGGCCGTCAAGTAAAGAGCAATCATTTTGAAATCATTAAAGAAAATTTACCAATTTTACATTCACACTTGAGCGTTTGAGTTTAATGTCAAATATTCAGTATACAATTTAAAGTCACGTGTGTCAATCTCAGTCAAGTTAATTACCCCAAACTATATCAGAAACAGAAACCAAAAACTAAGTCAAATTAGAGCAAATTGTAATTTTCCACTTCTGCAGGCGTAAATTCAGATGTTTTTTCTTTCCTCCTAGTAACAAAAAAAGTAACATTGCAAGTATCAACAACATCATAATATATCCATTTACTATGATCAAAGGTTTTATGTTCCCCTAAGTATAAACGAAGGTGGTTAGCACCAAAACAGTATTAGATTTAATGGTGCTAGGTATAACTATAACGATTTCGGATTGCGTGTCTATGCGTAATATAGTTATGTGCACTTAATGTGCACTTAATATCCGTGTTGTGAAAGTGAGCATTCGAGACATTTTGTGTATTGAAATGAAATACAAGAAATACATATTTGGATAATGTAAAGGTCGTCCCCCATACAGTGAAATAGGACTAACTACTTTCGCAACTGTGACTTAGAAGATAATCTAATATTTACTAAGTTTAAAAAAAATCTAACCATACTTTAGGGTATACACATGCATGGTATGAACCTACCAAGAAAGTGAACAACATTCCACATCGCAAAATAAAAAAAATAGACCTCACATACAAAATGAAGCCAGCTGCTTGAATCATTTTGAATGGGAGACCCTTTCTTTTTATATGTCCCTTTGGGAAAGTTGTTCAGTTTCATGTTCTTTTACAGTATTCTGTACAGTATATACGGATCGTCATAATATAAAATGAGGACTTGACACCTTCAATTCCACTCAAACTTTAATCCCGTAACTGAAAAGCTGAGTACAGCAACAGCAACAGCAATCCAGCATCAATTCCCGTAAACTGCTTCAGCAGCACTTTCTTGCTGTTTAAAAATAAAAACGCCAAGTCAAGTGAAGAGATTTTGTATTACGTAGCGACTTCAACCAAACAATAATCTTTATTTAAGTAGTGCCATAACATTTAACAAAAATACCAATAGCTAAAGACTTACGATCCCCACTTAGTAACTCCAGGTTCCGGCAGGTCAAACAGCTTTACGTGAGCAGATTCTGCCTCCTATCCCAACAACTGAGGAAAATCTTACAAAATGATAAATTAACAAATATCAACTTTAGGTCTCGTGAGTGAATTGCAACAACCAAGCGGAGTCTGGTACCAGATAGCTTACTGTTCTCAATCAGTCAATCGATCCCATACGACTGCTGTTTCTTATGTTTCTAGGTGAACTCGCTCTATCGTTGACCCATCTCGGTTGCTAGTCTAGAGAAACTGAAATTAAAGCAGCACTACAGCACCAACGTAGTACGAAATTCCCATACTATACATTTGCTGCTAATCAGCGCCTGAGGGATCCATGATACGGAACCGCTCAGTCAGCTCGTTACAGCACCTGGCCCGCTTTTTGCTGAAGATATTTCATGTATTGTTTGGTTGGTATTATTTATTTTCCTTTTTTGAAAAGTGAACGGTTGTAACATGAGAACTGAAGGATGGTTTATTTCATAAGCTCTGTTGTTTTTACATGTGAAAAAAAAAGTGTTTATATTACTCTTTCTCAGAAGTGTTTACAAATCAAAAATTATAAATGTGTGCGTGCTCAATGTGTCCCATCCCATTTCGTAAATTCTAATCTGAAATAATGTGTGTACTATTTTATTGCTAACCAATTTGAAATTAAGAAATTATTCAAATAAATAAAATTATCAAATGAAATTCGATGTATGTTATATTATCACAATATTCAGAGGTGATAGGCCCTGCGCCCATATCAAATATTTTGTTGTCATAGATATATCACATTCCAAATACTAAATATTATTACAGTAGAGACGGAAGTGATAGATAAATGACTTCTCTATTATGAAATCTCTAACTTCAAACAAATTCCAATACAAAATAATGTTTCTCTTTAATCACTACCTGTCATACTAACCCTGAATACGGGATGTTACAAAATCATTTCACCTCGGACCCCTTTACCCGAAAGGTGTCTATTTCATGAATATTCATATACAGGGTGGACCGCCAGCAATAATGTTGCTATTTTACCCCTCACCCTGTATAAGGGATGCTGTTAATAGTTGATAGGTTGGTGTGATGCTGCTATTAATATTAAGAAGATATTAAGGCAATAATATGAATTGAAAGGAAATGTAAAGGTATTTTAATAGATATTTTAGTGGAATCGGTTTTATTAATATAAAATGCGAACAGCTCTGAAACTAAACTGCTTGTATCTTTTAGCATTTAACACATTTGTTTATTATATTGGCGCTAGATATTTGTTTTAAAAGACGCCGACTGCACTCAGATTGCGCGCGGACTATACCTATTTGTTTTTAAACACTCCTCAGTATTTCATGATTCATTTTATTTTGTTGAAGAACTTATAATTCTGACAATAATACAGCGACTTATTTAAATAGTTATTTCACTATTAACTTACGGTACTAAAAAGAAAAAAAAACCAGAATACTTAGATTGAAATCAACAGAAGAAATAATAAAGTCTATCATCATCATTTAAAACACATCTGCTTTCTTCCCAAGAGGGAGCTGACACAGCAATAGGCAGCTTCTTCCCGTCTTCTTCTCTCGTTGCTATCCACATCTTGATGTCTCCTTTCTTATAGAAATCTATCTTCTCGAAGATGCACGAAGGAAACAGAATATGATCCTCGTTCTTGTCTCTTCGTATAATAGTGAACTGAGTTTCAAAGTTGTCCGGGAAAGTCACTTGTAGTTCAAACTTGGTTTCATCAAGGAGGGAGATGTCAAGCTTGTGGAGACACTTGTTCTTCCAATGATCTATGTCTTCGGCTGTGACTGGAACCACTTTCAGTTTTGGAGCTGGACATACGAAGCCTTCGCTGCTTAATGGTCTAATGTGTGCCATTCTCCAGTCTCCTAATAATTCCTCTGATCTTATGATTTTTGTAACAAAATCGGCGGAGTTCAGACATTTTGATGTTGATTTTGCTTGGGTTAACACTACTAATGCATTTATGAGTACGAACTGGATAAGAGACATGATGATACAAGGAATGGAAGAAAGTAACTAATGATAACAGACTTCACAACATGATCAGAAATATAATTAACTAGCTTTCCGCCCTGCGATTTCACCCGCGGCTAAAAATATTTTCTCGTGAAAATGAGGCATTTTCCCGCGGTAAAAAGTAGTATCTCCGTCTGTAGGGAGTATCTATAATCATATTCATCATGCCAAATTTCATTGAAATCCGTTCAGCCGTTAAAGCGTGAAAGAGCAACCAACAAACGAACAGACAGACTGAGTTACTTTTGGATTTATAATAGGTATTAACTAACTTGGAATAACTAGTATGCATGATGCCTAAGGTATAGCTAGGACAACATACATTTCTGTTTTCTTAAAGCTAGACCAAACAGTTATACGTGTAGATAGAGCAATGGATGATATAAATTGCTACACCCGGATATTATCAACATTAATCAAATCAACAATAATATTTGCTCTGAGTATCAAAACATCTTCATTAACTACATAATTACAATGGGAGCAAAGGTTATCTTAATAGTTTATCTAGTCTATCAAAGTAGATTAATTACTATATCCATAAACAACTATATTAATGCCTTATAGATAAATCCAGGAAATGGGCAGCAGCGTTCCCTGTGAATGGAAAACTTCTACTGCGCTCACCAACCCGCCTGCCAAGCGTGGTGAGTATGGCATATATCCCCCAATTTTGGGGAGGCCCATGTCCAGCAGTGGACTGTTGTGGCTCATGATGATGAGGTATATTACCGGCAAGTGGAAATATTATGATAACAAGAAAGGATATGCATCTTTTGCACCTTATCGTTACTAAAATACATAATATAACTAACTAGCTTTCCGCCCCGTGCTTTCACCCGCGACTAAAATAGATTTCCCGTGTTACCGACCTAATAAAAGACATGTTCACCACTCCTGACAGGGTTTGAGGGTTATTTTAGAAAGAACAAACTGTGTAATGCTACAGGTTGACAGTTTTTCGCCTAAAATGCAGAACACTGATATTCTCGTCTCCCGTTTCTAACTAAGTATTTATTTAAATAAGTATTTCCGGGAAAATAAGCAACTGTTAATATTCTATGTTTTTCTATTACTCCCAGTGTAGCACGGAAATTAAATAAAGTACAAGAAGTAAAAATAAAATATAATTTCCTGGTTAAAAATTAAGTCACAGGCAGGAAGGCAGGTCGGTGCAATATTTCAGAAATCAATTTGTAACCATTCCCGTCAAGGCGCGGGAGAGTTGAAACCATAGACGAGATTGTTTCTAGTTTCAAAAATACTTACTTTTTTTTTTCTACTATCTACGTAATTACAGCATCGACCATAAAAAAAGCCCCCACGGACGGAGAGTAATAGAAAAACATAGAAGGTTTAGCTGCAGCTTTTCTTCCCTTGCATATTGTAGAATTCGGAAAGAGTTTCAGTGTAACGTAATAGAATTTAAGCAAAATCACAGTTGGCGTGACTATATGAATGAATAAACATTTAAAAAGTTACACAGGAAGACCTCAAAAAAATTGAAACATGATTTCCTGGTAGAAAAGTCAGGAAGGCAGGTCGGTGCAATATTTCAGAAATCAATTTGAAGCCATTCCCGTGTCGCCGGGCAGAGTCGAGACCATAGACAAGAATTATTGTCTCTAATGTCCTCAAAATTTATAGCCTCTTTTAAGAAAGAAAAGCTTTATGTTGCATTTTTTTAATAAATATGGAGCTTTTACTTTTACCGCCGGAAAATATTTAAGTTTTGTTTACGAAAAAACTCATTAAGCGTATTGATTTGAAACTTACTTATAGTTTTAGTTTTCAGAAACTGAAATTTTTCAAGCAATTTGTCTATTCCAGCAATTATGATAAAAAAGAAAGCAATTACTAACTACCTACTAGTATGTTCAAAATATATACCTAGGTAAAACATTGACATAATTCTCTTATTGCGTTCAGTGCACCATAACAAGACATGTATAAAACGTAAAGATTCCAATTACCACCATAAAATCATATTATGAACACAAAAGGGTTCATCTAAAAAAGCCTCTTTCAGTTCATAATCCAATTCCCTTAAAACCCTAGTCATAATTTACAGTTGGCAACCCACAGTTTCCGAGTAATCGTTATCAGGGGTTCTCAAATCGGTGCATCCGGCTCGAAGGACCATAAAATCTTTTTATAGGGCCTCTGGCGGAGTCATGCCGGTTTGTACAACTTTGGTTTTTGAGACGACGTAAGACCCGATAAACCCATGTGGAAAGTGTTTTTAATCGCTTTTTTGGTCTCGAACATGATGAGTCTGATAACCACTTTCAAAGATAGCAACGAAGTCCGACGGCTGCATGAGCCCTCCGAAGCACGGAATGTTTATTTCGGTGATTATTTCTAACCAAACTGGCAAAAATCTCATGGCAAATATCAACTTTGTGTTTCTCCCGTGGGAAAAGAACCTACCACCTCCGGATCGGGATCGCAAGTATCGGACAACTAGACTACGGAATAAAATCGGTGCATCCGGCTCGAAGGACCATAAAATGATTTTATAGGCCCTCTGGTGGTATAACGCCGAGTTATACAGCTGAGGAACGCTCTTTAAAACGGTTTGTACGTTTGCGAGGTTTTATTTGTCTTAGATTGCTGGTTAAGATGTGTTTTCTGTGTTAAGGGGCGTAACCTATTCATCTCGTTAACTGCCTTCGTGGTCTAGTGGTCTGAGCCATTAGCCTGGTCGGGGGTTCGATTCCCTCGGGGTAACACAAAGTTGATATCTGTTAATTTATAACCATGTAAGATTTTCCCCAGTTTGGTTAGGGCATTGCAAGCTGAATAACATTTTACTATCTTTTTCTGTCTCAAGTCCCAAGTAGACAGATCACGATTTCCAAACCTCCAATCAGATTTTCCAAACAAATTTATCAATCCTCCCCCTTCCGACCAAAAAAGTGCATCTGAAAGAGACCATCAATCACTCATTGTTGATCATTTGATCCCCCAGGGGGCCATACGTACAATCGATCATACAAAATAAGTATCGAATCTCGACACGCTGTGTGCTTTATCATTATTGTGTCAATCCTCTTGACGCTGGATTTGTATTGAAGGAAAAGGGTGTGAAATGCGTACATCGAACGCAAGAATAGGTTTTTTTTTTTCTTGGAATGGGTTAGCTCTTGACTCTAGACACAAAAGTCAGCGATGACCGTGACAGAGTCGACGATGGAGCGAGCTAACCCAGAAGACGCCTGTTAAGGCACTGGTAGTCTCACGCACCGACGGAGCACAGCAAGCTGTTTGGCGGGTGAGAGGGTGGTCGCGAGCCAGGCGGTCCCTTGCGGAGCCTACCACCGCTTTGTTAGTAGGCTCAATCAAATGCGTACAACGAACGCAAGAACAAACCAAGAACCAAGAGTAAAAAAAAAGTTTGTTGAGCTGTTTTTTTTTACTTCTCTGTATACATATTTGTGTTTGGAATATTACAAATTCTGGAGAGCAGCATTTCAAATAAGATTGTGCATTGCACTAAAATGTTGCTGGCCTGTCAGGGTCAGTTCACACCAGGACACGACGCGAAGCTGCTTACAGATGCATCTAGTTGTATCACGAAGTGACAGGCTGCATCGTAAAAAGTGCGCGTCGCTTCTCGGTGTGAATTAGCCCTAATACCTAGAAAGCAATAGTTACTTAATATTTATTTGTGAAACACAGGTACAACGAAGTTAAGATCTTAAATATAAAATTAAAGAGCGCTGTGATCAGGCGTAGGGCATTCAAATAATACAGAAAACACAGAATAAAATAAATAGAATAGTATTTTATTTAATAATATATTGATGTTTTATGTAGGTACCTATTCTGTTAATGTATCTTAATAAATAAACCATAAGTAATCCACCAGTAACTGGTACTTTTCATCAGTAAATCCGTGCTGTGGATCGTTAAAATTTCACCTTTCTATATTTACTGCACGGCCATTTTATATCGAAAGCGATTTGGGTTCCCTTATGTTTGAAAAGCTAAAAGTAACAAACATATCTGTTTCACCAAACTCAAAATGTTTATGACCCTTTTTATCTTACGGCTGCCGCTTTGCCATACTTGTGTGTGTAAATATACCTACGCGCGAATTTTCTTAGTGTGCGTGAGTTCACCATAGTAAACTTGTATTTACGCACACAAGGGCGCGTGTATGTACGCACAACCACTAGTAAGTTCAAGTTCTTTATTGCATCTATCAATGTAGAATACAATTATGAATGTAATACAAAGACACCCTGCTAGGGTACAGCAAACATAGTACCTATGGCCGAGCGGCAGTCGTGATATATAAACAACAAGCCGATTGTGTAAATAATAAAATGTCGCACGACACG
The DNA here is from genome assembly GCA_029255725.1 of Scrobipalpa atriplicella. Lineage (NCBI taxonomy): Eukaryota > Metazoa > Arthropoda > Insecta > Lepidoptera > Gelechiidae > Scrobipalpa > Scrobipalpa atriplicella. The sequence continues at coordinate 2,891 of JARACY010003702.1, read as the reverse complement.
ATCCTCGAAAGAACACTGCCTTACTGAGATACAGGTGAATAACCTAACCTAACCTAACCTAACCTAGTTTAATAGACAGGGTTCATAACCCTAGTATTAAAATCTATGCAAAACCTTTTTATGTAAGCTGTTAGCGATTTTTTTTTTTACTTATCAAGATACGGAACCCACGCGAAGTAATAAAACCTACACTTTACCCCGAAATAGCTTTTACCTCGATTGGTAGAATATGGACCATCCTCTATTATTTTATTTTGCGCAGACTTTTTTGAATGTTTTTTTAAAGGATTTTATGCACCTGTAATATGTAACTATACGTAGAATGTATAAACAATGAACATTGAACAAACACGCGCTTGGCATCCGTATAAAACAAATCCGTATTTGTCCTATAAAGTTCATTTATATTGTATAGTAAATAAATATTCAAACAAATAGTAGAAGGTACACGTTTTTCCTTAGATAGAAAATAAAAAAATAGAAAACTGCCCTCTAGATAGATGGATGACTTAAGCCGCATATTTACTCGTACTTAGTAGACTTTAGAACATTAGTGCAGTTTCTGTTAATATTTTCCATGCTAAAATAAAAAAAAATATACGTTCGTTTTACATAGCGCTCCAATATAAAATATTGACAGAAGGGCCCTGAAACGAAACGCAATTTCTCTCATTTCTCCCGAAATCATGACATCGTGAAACGTTCCGATTTACGGAAGGGAAATATAGGTCCAGGGAAGGATCAAGAGCGAAACAACATTTAGTAGAAGGGTTCCGTAAAAATTGTTTTTTTTTTTTTCAAAATTATTTTCAATATACAAATATTGCATATTGGGCAAACTTCATAATAAGTTTGATATGCACATTTATCGCAAACTCGTGTTCTTGTGATAAGTTATCGAAAAGTTTTCAAAAGTGTTCGCATATGAATGACAATCAAAATTATTAATAATCTTCTCGGTTTCTTGATACTTATTAGTAAATTGCTCAATTTCAAATGTAACGTACTATAGACGCTATCATTATTATAATAATTATTTATATTCTGATATTTCGATGTCATGAACGGACATTACTCGCACATACTTGAGTACAATAGGTAATTAATAAAGAAAAACAAAACCTTAGCATTTTTACATAGCATTCGAACCCTTTTGAGGATCTCCAAAAAAATTGCGTCCAACCAGGGGTGGGCTGTCGAAATTATAAATCATAGGGCTAAACCTAAACATGTCCAGTTGACAAAAAGGGTGATTCCTGTGAATTTATGACCACCCCTGGCTTGGGGCTTGTTTATGTGGCAGGGCAGACTGATATAAATGAATTGAATAAATAACTTTTATTTATTTATTATTTATTTAACTTGAGTAAAAGGCACAAAACAAAAATAAAATTTGTCACCCAAAAATTTCTACATCCTGTATAATAAAGTATGAACATAATTACGACTTATCCCTACATATCTTTCAATAACAAAATTATGAGACGAAATCAGATCTATAATTAAATCTAGCAGTGGATACCAGGGCCGTAATCACAAAGGGAAAACTGTGCATTCCTAACCATTCATTAAACCGGATACGCTAGTCTCTGATTAAATACTAAATAGTTAGCTACATTCAATTTAGGTGTGGTCGCACTGACTGAATGAATGAATGAATGAATTCTTTATTTGCTTTAAATGTGGTTCGAATATACATAGATGTCACAAAATCATATAAAATGTCAGTATCACACATTTAACCAAATTATTTGGCATGCAAACATAGAGTCGTAAGACCATGTCAAAGTATACATTAAAATTCAGCGAGTTCACGCTGATAGTTATGTTTTAGTCACTGTGATTACATTGTGGTCATTTTACATAGGTAAGTAGGTACTACATTGTTAAATCTGGTTTTACTATTATCTACAGTGGCTCTTGCGTTTATTAAGGATCTGTCCCTCGCTTGTCTCTCTTCCTCTTTGTCTCTTTGCGTTTCTCGCGTTCTTTGTGTCCCTCTCGTCGTCGTTTGTGTCTGTCTGAAACATGAGCTTCTTTTAGCGGACGACCGCACGCGGACAGGGGGTGCAAGGTAAGGTTACACTGGTCAACGTACAAAATGTATAAGGTGACCAGCTAACTGGCTAACAGCTAACCTCGGGGGTGGGTCATGACGTCATGATGTCATCGGAACCATAGGTCCGTTTCGGAGCAAAAATTTAAACTGTCAATTTAAAACCGCATTTTTTTCGATAAATTGCAATGTTTTATTTTTTTTTTAGTTTTGTGGCCTATTCTACATGGAATTCTTTAAAATAAAAACATTGCATCTTCCCTATTTATTGTAACCGCTAACACTGCGACCTCACCGCTCTAACATTCAAAGAGACCATCTCAAAGAGACTGCATGCAGCGAAATTCATAATCACAAGATACCTAATAATAAGACCGGGATGTTTGTGGGGGGGGGAGGGGGGACTGCGGGCAGGCTGAATAGAAATGCAACTTGAGTCGGTTAACTGCATCGGTGGCTAGTGGTGTGAGCCATGAACTCCCGATCTGCAGATCGTAGGTTCAATTTTCCAAAGGGAATATATAAGTTAATATTTTGTCTGTATATGTATTTTCTCATGTCGGAACTTTCGGCGACAAATCTTTCGGTCGTATAAAAATAAAAAAAGATATTAAAATATCTTTTGTAAAAAAAACACCTCGTTAGGAGAAAAAATATATATTTTTATAGGAGGCCGTGAAGCATAACCTCGTTTCCTTAGTATCATAAGCAGTTTTCCGGGCATATCAATAAATAACTCATCAATTATGATCATCGGCGGTGCCGAAAACGACGAAATAAGCACCCTTCAGGAAACGGGCTGTTCTACACTGCTACATTTTTTTTCAATTATTTG